>OMKL01122863.1:0-15976 GCA_900302295.1 Parasudis fraserbrunneri
AGCCTCCGGTAGCACGTCCCCAGCCACCTCCTTGAATAAAGCTGTCATAAATTGTCTCAAGTCCTTGCCTTCAACACCCTCGGGCAGACCAACCACTCTTAAATTCTGACGTTTTGAACGGGAAATCAGATCCTCCACAGTAGCTTGAAGTGTAGCATGCTCCTCCGTTATCGAGGTCACTTTGGCCCGCAGCACTGCTACTTCTTGCTCCAGGCTTGTAACGTTGTCGGACTGGGCCGAGAGGGCTGTCTCCCATCTCAGAAATGGTAGCAGTGTGTTTTGCCACAGAGGTTGTAACGGCCTCAAGGGAGGAGTGAATCGGGGCGAGGGCCGCGCTCAGAGAGGCTGTGAGCTCCGCAGCCATGCTTTTCCTGGATTTTTCAAGTTCAGCGACCAGAGTTTCTAACGTAAGAGGAGAGGACTCGGCCATGTTGCTAACGTTAGCTTCATTTCTCGAAAAGCTTCGCCTCCTTCGTGTTCTACTCGGTTTTCTACTCATACCCAAGCAATTTCAACATGCCGTCAACTAATACAACTGTTGCTTAAAACACAAACTTAAATGATAGACGTAATGAACAAATACATGTCGACATTGTATTGGAGACCAACACCACCCGTCTTTCCACTACATCGCTCAACCGGAAGTCGCACTGTGGTTTTCTTTCTGAATTTAAAAATGCACCGTGATTTTTTTAATTTCTTTATTTAAAAATGCCCTGTGATTTTATATTCTTTTTATACATTTATTCTTTTCCTATGCTCTTTAAAAAAAAATCTATTTTATGTAAAGCACTTTGAATTACCACTTTATGAAATGTGCTATATAAATAAATGTGCCATGCCTTACTTAGAACATATGAAGACACATCTGCTTATACTGTGAGATTCCTATTTTGGAAAAGGACATTGTCATAACCTGGCTCAGAGGTAGTGACAAAAAAGGGACAGGACACCAAAATTCACAAAAACAAAAAGTACTTATTATAACAAAGAGAAATAACCGCAGTTGTGAAGTGTGTTTATCAGTAACATGAGTAGTGTGAATGTGTGTGGATAGTGTGGGGTGTAATGTGGTAAAGCCAAACAAAACAAATAACCAAATGCAGCAAACGGTGGTAGGGAAGAGAGAGAGAAACAGACTGTACGCTGGAGCCTTTTATCCTGTGGAGCACCTGGCCAAGGTGCTTCCAATCTGGGCGGAGCCAGCAATCAGGCTCCTCTGAAACACAGTCATACATCATCCCATATACAGGCAGACTATGGGGGCATCACAACATGTATCATGGTTTTTGAAGGCTAAACTCTTGCCCCATTGGAGTGCATTGGAGCCTGGTGAGAGGTTTCTCAATACTAACATTTCTCAATAGTAAAAATACAAAAGCGATCAGTGAAATGATGGCCTGTACCAGTCAACATCATACCAGACAATGTTTAAATAGGGCCTGGGTTCCAAAGAAAATGAAGCCTTTAAGCCTTGGCAGATGTCTTGCACTCTGCTGAGAGCATTCTTCTAGTTGTTGCCTGTACTAGTCAACATCATACCACACAATGTTTAAATAGGACCTGGGTTCAGTACGAGTCAACATCATACCAGACAATGTTTGAATAGGGCCTGGGTTCAGTACTAGTCAACATCATACCAGACAATGTTTAAATAGGGCCTGGGTTCAGTACTAGTCAACATCATACCACACAATGTTTAAATAGGGCCTGGGTTCAGTACTAGTCAACATCATAACACACAATGTTTAAATAGAGCCTGGGTTCAAAAAAAGTGAACCCTTTAAGCCCAGAGGTCTGTTCTCTACTGAATGTGTTGTTGTTGTTGTTGTTGTTGTTGTTGTTGTTACTCTGTAATCTGTAATCTTTTCTAACACTCAAGCACTGTGGTCCTTCTGTGGGTTTTGAATGTGCCCACTGGGTGTGTAAGCAGCTAATCCACTCCTGTGCCTCTGTATCATCACTGCTTGGCCTACTAGGCAAGATCACATACAACTGCAAAGTCAATGCGATTATGAAGTTATGAAGCCAACAGTGATGTTGGTCATGTTTACAATAAAGTCTAGATCCATCTACTGTAGGGCTGTCAATTTCATTCAAATTTGTAAACAATATATGAATTTGAATACCAAACTCCCATTTGAAAATAAATAAATAAATAAATAAATAAATAAATAAATAAATAAATAAATAAATAAATAAATAAATAAATAAATAAATAAATAAATAACAAAACATTATTGATATGAGGTGAACTGAAAATGTGATTCTGATTCTTGGCCCTTTTTCGTGATTTTGGAAAAATGTGCTTGTAATACAAGCCAATAAATGGGTGTTACAAAGCACAGCCCTATGCCTAATGTGAGTTTCCCACTGGTACTAAAAATGCAACAGACAATGAACTTGTTAATTGTAAGCATTTTATGACGATAAAATCTTCGATGTGGTAAGAAGAATATGTAAATTGTATCGTTACTATTCACATTGCATTCGAATTTGCCTCATTTCAGCCTCTTCACATTTGAATGGTATTCTTAAATAATCAGAGAAAGCTAATAACGTCAACAGAAATGACTGGGTAAACAATAATAAATATTCCTTAGACCCAGGATAACCCCTATCTAACTCTGTCAATATTTAGCAACGGGCAGGCCTGACACACCATGCCTCTCCTATTTAGTAGATGGACAACAGAGCAGACATAACTAAAGTTTAATGAATTATTTTAAAAGTTGCTAAATAATGCCACCACACCGCTGGCCTGTGTAAGGAGTCTCACGGTCTGAGTTGAGTGTTTCCCACAGGTTCTTAGGTTCTTAGTGGTGGTGCAAGCTGGGACAGGCAATATACACAGTGGAGCAGGGACTTTGTACTGGCCAGACAAGACAGATAGGCTAAATAATGTGTTATTGTATCAGTTTGGCAAATGTAGCGTATAGGTGATGGGCCTGTATTTGTATCGTGGGTCGCCACAAATCAACCTACGTATGGGAAACACTGAGGTTTTGCTTGCCTGCTCAGTTTGGGCTGCTTGTTCCTTTTAATGCAGAGGAACGAGAGCTACTCTACAAGGCAAATATCGTCCGCCTCACTGCCCTGAGACATTTCCCTACGTCCTGGTCTTTCATTGACAAGGGCATATGAGGCGTAGAGCATTCAGGGGGTTTTGCAGGCCAACTCCTCTGCAGGCTATTTCCTCCATGAAATGAATATCTTCAGGCCAACTTGACTAAGACTGAAACACTTGATTTTACACCCTGGACTCTGGCTGACACAGCCGGGGAGTAGCTAAATGTTCTGCTACAAGTACCACTCTGCAGGTCCTCTGGATGACTGAATGATGTGATAAGCTGTCCAACAATGACACCACACACTACACACTGCACACTACCACACTACACACTACACACTACACACTACAGCACCGAGGTGGGCTACTTCCCCACTGTCTGTCTTCGGTTGTCTTGACAACACAAGGTCCATTGTATGTCTAGGTCCTTTCTACTGTATATTAATCTATGAAACTATCACCTTTACTTCTCTATTCCTTTTGTTCTCGTTACTGATACTACTGTATATTGAATAACAACGTGAAACACCAACACGCCTGTGTTTTGCCATGCCAGCTCACCTTACAGTACTTACTTCTCTATTTTATCATAAACTGGTACGTATTAGAATTAAAGAAAATGTAGGCTTTATGTAGGTCAATATACTGCAGCCCTCACTAAGCCTTTCTACCAATGAGTTCTGTTTCATATTAGTGGCTTCAGCAACTTTCAATCACAAGGTGCAAAAACTTTAGAACCCTCAGAACAGGAATGTTGACAATATTTCAACTGACAATGCAACAAAAGCAACGTTGTCACCTATCGCTATGCATCTATCATAAGGATTTACTATGTTGAGAACTTTACACAGCAGAGGGATCTGACAGAATAACTGAATGAACTAAGCCTGCGTGATTGTGCACAAGTCTGCAGTACATGTCATAATACAAGCATCAGTCTGGATGTGGCCTATGGATTTGGTAGTTCAAGGGTCTGAAAAGCTTATTAAAGCATTACTAATGGCTTGTGCGCCTGAGGCCTGGATAAAATGAAAATCGTTACTATACTATACTATACTAAGTATAGTAATGATCACTCCATGTGCTGGATAATCACCAATTCTGGTGTTCTTTCTCATATTAGCTCCAAGACTTGTATTCCCGCGCTCCCTCCAGCTCGGTCCTACACCGTTTCTATGTATAATTACTTGGCGCCGAGCCAATCTCATTTCACACCTCATGTCTACTTTCACTCCTCCATGCAGTCAAACAACCTCTTAAACCAGGCTATAGGCTGGTACCAAAATGGGTCGTGTGGGACATCACTTGTCACCGTTCCACATAGGTTGTCGCAGTGAAAGAGTACTCAAATGTTTTCATTAGTCTCGGTCAGTCAGAGCAGGAAACTACATTTTACATCCACCGGCCAGAGAGGCTGGTAGATTCATAGATTAACCAGACCCTTTAGGCCAATTATATTACTGTACCACCAGTCAAGTTTAATTTTAGAATAGAAAAGAGTGTCATTGTTTAGCTGCCAAAGTGTCTCGCAGAGTAGACAATCCTAACAGCCACAAACAAAATCCACCAGCATTTGAGTAATGGCTGGTGTTAGCGGTACTGTGTAATATTTCATTGTTTGGAGTGAGGACCACCATATACACTCAACCACATACAGCCAATAATGTGGAATAAGTGCCATTTAGACTCACCTATTAAATTACATGCTTTGGAGTGCAATTTCGTCCTTTTGCCGATAAACTAGCATAAAATTATGATGGCGTATTAGGGACATTGTAGTCAAAACCTTGTAGGAAAATTGTGGGAGCCGGGGGAGGGGTTGATATTCAGAGGAAAAAAAAGTCAGAAATTTACAAGAAAAAGCTTGCTTAGCGTTCCATGGGTCTGATGTATTAGGCCAGGGCAATGGAAGAGCAGCACTTTCTAGCTGAACAACCATGAGGGCTTCAGGTGCCTGCAAAGTTGACAAACGAATGAGAAAATGAATGAATACCACATCGGATGTACAAGGGTCACGTGTCACCATATACTATCCTTCCACTGACTATACGACTGGTGGTTAAGATTAAAATTAGCCCCGAATCAGGACCCCAATGTTGTTATTTTTTGTAATATTTGGACTACTCATGGCAACTCAGCCATGTCTTGTTCATCTCGCTCAATGAATCATATTTGCACATTTGATTTAGCTGGCTACCAGTTTGGATCTAGATTGGAATGTGAGTCCCAGTGTGCCTGTACTACACTGTGTAAACAATGTGCCAAGTTGCGTGTAAAATGTCTCAGCTCCTCCCATTTCTGTCTGGGCAGCTGTTGGCAGTGCTTGACCAGAGTACGGCTTGGGGCTGGGCGCTGACTACCAGAATGAACCAGTAGCATCTAACGGTTATCTATCAAGTGTAATTATTTAGTTTCTCTGGAATGTAACTCAAACAGGAGAAGGTAACCTATTGTATGCTACTGACAGAGTAAGTTATGCGATAAGGACACTGATAGCTACAGCATGTGGCTGTAGACTATTTATCTGTGTATCAGAAAATGGATCCGCTGCCCTCCAGAAGTTAATTCAAGACAAGATGCAAGATAGGAGGGAGATGATGCACATCAGACATTGAGCTCACACAACGACCTGTCTGTGTGCCATCCGCCAACTGCACCTGCTACTGTTGCTAAACTAACACCTCTGACATCGAGCACATTATGGACTTAACAATATGAATGTATGTAGTTGAAGTAGAGGATAAAGTCGCAATGGCATTCCTTCGTGCGTAAATGGATGGAGAGGCCGCAGATTTTTTTTTTAACCTACAATGACCCAAATTGCACTCCAAAGCATTTAAGTGATTCTAAATGGCACTCCTCTTTCATTTACTTATTTATTTATTCATTTATCTATTTGTTTATTTATTTTTATTAAGTTGGCTTGACCAAGTCCCACAAAGTCCCACCCCTTTTCCTGATTGGTCTATCTTTGATCCCTCAGAACTATTAGAGTGTTGGGGGATGGCTTGTTGGCATTGTCAACATATTTCTGTTGATTACAGCTTGGCTTTGTCAAGCCAGTTAAACGTTTGTTCACAAACTTTGCATTCTAGTTATTATTATTATTATTCCACATTATGTGTATGTGGTTGAGTGTACATGGTCCTCAATCCAAATGATTAAATATTACACATGGTATTAACTTCCCACCCTGATCTGTGTCCAAAGATGTCCAAGGATGAGTTAAAGGGATAGTTCAGATTTTTTGACATAGTGTGGTATGAAATACTTGCCAGTTGTGCATAGCCATTAGTTTGGTCAAAGTTCTGGCCGTGTTCAGAGCTAGCCAGGTAGCTTCAGACAGGCAGCACATGGGGTCCAGAAACAAAAAGGTTTTAATCTACACCACAGCAAGTAAACAAAAGTTTTAACCATCCACAACAGAATACTGCAGTCCAAATGTATTTCCGAAGCTTGCTTCTTCTCTCAGACCGACGCGATGTCTAGGAACTATTTTGTTGAATGAGGAGGCCAGTGTATTACTACACACTGGGGCTGTCTGGCCAGCTAGTTCCAAGAATCATGTTGGTCTGAGAGAAGATTAAAGCATCATAAATACCGGTGGACTGCAGTATTCTGTTGTGGGTCTCGGTGAGTAAGCTAATGGCTATGCATTGATCACACTACTGGCAAATATTTCACACCACGCTATGTCAAAAGATCTGAACTAGGCTTTTTTTTTTACGTTTACATATGAATTCTTTGACAATCTCGCAGGTGTTTGTCAGTTGAAGTTGGAGAGTTGCATCGTGTGGTGTGTCTGTTAAGTAAGGAGTGTATTAGGGTATAGCAAATAGCAATAAGAGAGGCATGGGGAGAGGTGTGACTGCATGGGTGTTGCCTTTAAGACAGGTTATAGCTCCATGTGCTACTTCCAACAACAATAAGCTTCTATTACACATACATAACTCGCTCATAGAAATTCTGAGGCTACGCAGTACTGGATTTCACTATTAACACCAATGGAATGTCTGGCCAATAACATCTCATGTTTCAATGTTGCCCCTGCGACCGAATAGGCAGGGTGCCCCATCCTGTCGTAACCCTTAGGTGTACAATCTGACATGGGAGAAAGAATTTTGAGAACTGAAAGTTTTAAAGATGATGTCATTATGGCTGCTGGCCATTGAAAGATGTGGAGTTCTAGAATTCCAAGGTGGAATTCCGAGAGAACATAAACATAAAAGACGTACACCTGAAAAGGTTTTAAGGAGCTGCTACCCTGCCAAAGAGAAATCCCTCTGTTCCATGGCTCTATACCAGCAGAGAGTTTTAGGGCTGCTTTCACAATTCCCCTTTTGATTCAGACCCAGGACGTCTGGAACACTGGTCAGCTCTTAAGTGCACACATGTAATAAATGAACCCTGGTCCAAAATAATCCTGGTCCAGCTACAGACGGAGGTCAGACCAAAAAGAGCCTGGGGCCAGAGTAGCACAGGTATTGTGACACAGGCTAGTCCAGGGAACTGGTATGAATATGTTATTAGTGTCACTTGGGTCTAAAATGCTACATCCAAGGCCTTCCAATCCTGCTCAGCAAAAACTGTGGGGCAGACTTGTATCCAGACTACACAAGCTAAGCTTCCACAATGTCCTGACAGACTTAAATACAGACAACACAAGCGAAGCTTTCACAGTGCCCTGATAGACTTAAAATTAATACAGACTAAATAAGCTAAGTGTTCACAGTGCCCTGACAGACTTAAAACTAATACAGACTAAACAAGCTAAGCGTTCACAGTGCCCTGTGCAACCACACACTGTGTTAAATAGGCACAGCGGAGCTGAGGTCTTATCCCAAATATCTCATTTGGCCAGAGGGTTGGCTGACTGGTATATGTGGTTTCCTGTGTAGAATACCTGGTTTAAGTCCACCTGTTATGTGGGAGTCACTTGACCTCATACAGTGAAATATCTGTGATAGCAGTCCCCGACATCTAAAAGCGTATGACATCCCTGCAGTGAACACCCCTACTCCCTTTTCCTTTAACATCAAAGGATGAGTTTCTGTGTTGGCGCTTATCGTCGATGGCTGACAGTCATTGACCACTGAGCCCAACATCTTAATCTAAAGGAATTTGTGATTTACTAAAAGGAAAAACAGGTTTTAATTTAGGCGCAAACATAAAAGTTATTTTTTAAATCTACCTGGTTTTGCACCTGCCTTAGTAAATCAGGGGGTGAGTCTTTATTTCTATCGCAAAACTGAGGATTCAAACTCACCTACAGAGCGAACTCTTCCGTTCTCTCCTAGGAACCCACATTTCAAAAAGGTAGGAGTCGGACTGCAACGCCTACCAAACATGAAGCAGACCTTTCTTAATAATTCGTAATTGTTACATTGTCATTAACCCTTTTTTTCACCATGTCTCGCCCTGCACATTAAACTGAGAATATTTAATGTTTAGGAAAAATACAATCAAGAAATTATTAATATCGTAATGAGTGTGCAATGAATGTGCAGTGCAGCCCCCTTGTTTTGAAATCATCGACACAGGTGAGGACGTCTTACACTTTATACTGCGCAGGCTGTGGACGGGCCTATTATAGACCTGTCATAATCAAGGCTACTCATTCACACTGCCTGTCAGCAGCCCATAGAAAAGCACTCCACATTGCGCATGCTGCTGTATTATAAGAGGGGATGCAGGCGACTCAACACAGGGCCTGTGATGCTCAGGTGCTCACAGAAGGGTCCAAAGTGAAAATAGTGGGTTCCTTCTAGATTACGTTTCTCGAGAGTTAACGTTATCAACAGTCGAGGGATGCAATGTCACCGATACTGATACTGGATATCAGACAGTTACCAGGCCAAACCACAGTGTCAGTATCAGAGAATTTACCCAATACTGAAACATGATACCAAGAGCCATGTGTAACACGACAGAAATCTAAGCGATGTGACTTGATTCTCTACATTTTTAGCACACAGAAGCGTGTTAGATCTCACGAATGAAGAAAAATATTCATTTTTAATCTAAATCATGTTTGTCCAATGACCCCAAACTAATGGACTATGTCCATCTGTTCACTGAAAGGTAGAATCTGTAATGCCATCAAACAGCGACCTCTTGGCAAAAGTGCCCCTCTTGGTATTGCACTTTGTTTGCATTTTTTGTTTTGGTCTAATGTGTGGGTTGGAGATGAGTGGGGATAGGGGAGGGGTTGCTACTGCTGGCCACACCTCAGGCTCTGCCAAGGTGTTTTTAATGTGTTTTGTATATAATTCTAATGGTTCTATTTTGTATGATATTGTATTAGGCTGTAGTGTATATTTTAATGTATGTAGGGCCTAGGTTTGAATACTGCTGTCTTGGCCAGGTCTCTCTTGCAAAAGAGATTCTTAATCTAAATGACTTACCTGGTTAAACAAAGGTTGGGACAACTCAGTGTACTGAGTTACTATATAGCTATATACATATAACATGATATAGCTATAATATAATATAGAGCTATAGAGTATATAGTATCATTTATTATACTGTGTATTTCTCCAGACCTTTCTTGGAACCCCTCCCCTATCCCCAGGTTCCCTACTCAACTCCAACCTACACATCAAACCAAAACAAAGAATTTTGGCCTAAACAAGTTGCTTACAGATCGATTCCACCTTTAAAGTAATGGATCGGATCAGTAATTGGAATCAGACATTATTTTAAGTTTACAACTCACTATCAGTATTGTGGTATCGGCGCATGCCTACAACAGTCAGTTAAAGAAGAAAGGCGATAAAAATGGTCTATCATGACCCAGCTGAGGTTTCTGCATCATGCCCTAGGCCTACTAACTCTTCATGATGTAGGCTATTTCTGTCTGCCCTCCGCAACATGAAACATGCCCACCACAAATACATTCCCCAACTGATAAAACAACACAGCATTAAAGCTGCCTTTTGTGTTGCATGAATAGGCTTTTTCCTGCTATTCCACTTGATGTTCCTAGCACACGCCTCAGCCTGTCAACACCACAAACATCCAACCATAAGAAACTGTGGGAAACACTGTCTTCCATATAGGTGAAGGCACGGTGCAGAAAGACAAACAACGGACTCTCCGGCCCAAGCGTTCTTCAACGTTTTCAACCCAAGACCTCAGATGAGACCTCTTCTCCTGGGATCCAGGCTCATGAAAACATCTGACCACTCCTGTCAAGTGAGGACCCACCAGGGAAAGTCATGTGACACATTTTGGTTCTGACCCATAGTTAAACAAACTGATAGGGTCTAGACAGCTCTCAACTAATCACTAACGTTACCCCTGCATCTCATATTGGAAATGGATTGGATATCAGGCAATAAGGTGGATCGCCTGGACAATGCAAAGGTGGAAAAACACTGCCAAATCTAGATACATGCCACCTTTCACACAGGCTTGGGCTATTCTAGGCTACTGTATGTCACGTGTCTATCCATGTTTACTGACCGTCTCTTATCGGGCCTGTTGGTACACTTTCCATTCATAATCATCATATAGCTAGCTTCATAATTGTCATGTAGCTGTTCACATCAGTCTTAGGCTTGCAGCCATCATAATGTAGCTGACAAACGTAAAGGTTATTTATTACAATGTTAGTGACACTCGCATCACTGTAGTTAAAGCAACAGTGTGATAGGCCGAGCGCTGTTTTGTATTCTCTCATTGTAGTAATCGTGTACAAGGGTTGTATGTGCATCAGATTTCTGAATCCATGCTCTCGAGCCAGCTGCAATAATGGCCCAGCGGGACACGAGAGCTGTCAAAACGGAACGTCAACAACACTGAGCGAGCCACCCTACCGGCGATGTTAAATCCAGCCTTGCAGTGCAATAGACTATTGAATCATGGCAAGGGGTTTGACGAGCAAGAATCGTGCTAACAGCATGAATGCTACAAACAAATAGTAGAATCCATTGCCCTCTTTCTAGCGGGCAAGGTGCTGAAAGGTCACCGCCAAACCCGGTGTACAGAAATGGCATGCACCGGCTTTACTTCAGCTGGTTTGGCTAGCCAGCATCGATAATACACAAGCCTACCTTCAGCAGAATTCCAATGTCTTTACCGAGGCCGCTCCGTCTAGAAACAGATGGATATATTCGCTTTGCGATAGTACAAATCCTAATAATCCTATACGATTGTATCGGAAATATGCAACTATAACAATATCGAGAAGAAACAGCACCTTGCGCTGCACTAGCAGCAGCACACCTCAATGACGTGGAATGCCTTTTCCTCCTTTGCCTCTTCCGTGTTGCACAGCACACGGGCCACGAGCGTACACGGCGTGACGTCCCCTCCTTCTCTCTCCTCCCTCCCATCCCTTGACAACCAAGCATCCTTTGCAGGTGGATGAATGGCTGGCCTACCTGGATGTTTCAATTCACAATTATGAGTTCTACACTAGGACAGCTAATTTATGCTCGGCTTATTATGATATCAATGTATTTAATGGTCACACAATGTGCTTTGATTGTCTAAAACAGAGACTGTGAGGTGCAATGCCAATTCATTATGCAAGCCTTCAAAGATAATGCATAATGGTTGCTTATAATGAACACCTTTTCCCTTTTAGCATGATTGGAAATAATGCTGACTTAATGGCTTACCGTGCTCTTCATGTTTCTGACATGGAAGTACATTTAAGCCACTTACATTAAATAAGTAGGCCATTAGGCTATGGCATTTACTTTGCATCCTTAAAACAATCATTCTGCAGTCACTTCATTTTGCAAATGTAAATAATGTTATTGTTATTGCAAGATGTCCTCAGTTCACAAAGACTATCTTTGGCCAATCGTGTCACAATTAGGCTACCGTATGAACAGTCATTTCTAACTTTAATTCCTCAGAAAAATACGTAATTTAGGCAGATATTTGTGTATGTGTCATATGTGTATGGTGAAGTAGAGGCTTTATTCGTCTTTGGATCTAAGGGAATAATAATTAAAGTCTGGAGAAATGTTATCCTATCCCGACAAAGTGCTATTGATTAGAGGAGTGACCTCTCTCAGGGTTAGGCTTGTTAAAGCAATCATCTTAACTCTTTAACTTAATAATGAATATGGCCAGTTGAGGCGGTGGGTTTCTTGGCTTTATACAGTACATGAACATGTAGCCTTTTGTTTCCTCTAATAAAAGTTTTGTTCAAAAGTCCAGAATATGTATCAAGTTAGATAATGATTCAAAATAGTTTTATGTGTTGCAAAACCATTCAACTATTGTCATTGATCAATAAACAACGCAGCTGGGTTTTAAAAACACACTACAGGTTTATTTGATACAAATCCCCAAACAGCAAATTAAAAAAGCATAGTTTTTCCATAAAACATGACATAGGACAGACAGACCAATCTTCATATCTTCACGTCCAAGTAAAGCATCATTATTACACTTACAGAAAGCCACCATACCATAATAACCACACCACACTACACGCACACCACATCCCAATCCTCTGGAGAGAACACCATGGGGGGAGGGGGATTACACTGTCATTAGTTCAACGATGAAGTTCAAACTCTGAACGGTCACATGTTTATAACTACAGTTTGACCTGTTAAAACTACTGACAGTGCAAATTGTCCTAATAGGCCTACAACATGTCCATCGATACAATGCGTCCTGTGCCTAGCTAATATTGCACACACGAAATTAGCTCATCTCAGACCTGCAGAGCCAAACCACTTGCTGACATGCTACAGATTCTTAAAGTGCTAGCTTGAAATTAGATTGGGAGCAAGCCTTCAAAATATTTGGTTTTATGTCTACTACTGAAATGCATGGCTACTGTGGGATGCACCATTTCTCACTCTTCTGAACCCTGTTAAGATCACGAGCCTTATAAAAATGTACATACCATGTGACAATGCTATAGTAATCCCCAGTGATGCAATCTAAGGAAGGGAAGTAAACAAACAAAAAAATGTACAAGACATTCAGTCATTTCTTCCATAATTAATAACAATACATTCTGTGATGAAAGATAAACCCCTGAACCTGCCAATTTGTAAGTGCAGAGACTTGTTTTAAAAGGTGTTTCAACAGTCAATTCAAAAACAGGTGTAGAGGGCCAAGTTGTGGTCCAAGAGGAATTCATTAAATTGAAAATAAATGACAGAAACACACAACTAAGAAGCCAAATATGCACAATAAAATATATCATAATTATCATTTCAGTTCCAAGACTACACATTTTTCATTAGCCTACATGATTTCATAAATTTTCCCAAACAAGAAAAATAATGCAAATACATGACCTTTTCTATGTTCAAATGAATGGACTCTAATCTAACACACACCAGACAGAAAGAGGAGAAGGGATGTGAAAACCGTTTAAAAACACTCCCTTGACAGGGGCAGTTGAACAGGTTAACATACTTGCTTGGTTACCAGCACAACAAATCTCCACCAATGGTGACACGCATGTCTCTCTCAAACTTTGAGCCTTGACGTTTCGCAAACTCCACAGCAAACTGATAGAACACAAACTTATAGAACAACATGAACAACTTGCAGATGTAGTTTTATTTCACTGAAAATAATCACTCTAGATCATTATGTACATGGAAAAAGTTAAAAGTTAAAATCAAACATGTTTACAGTTCAGCTTATCTGACATAAGGCTGAAACAATGAATCGACAAATATAGAAGAAAAAAAAAAAGAAAAAAAAGCTGGGAAAAAAAATTCTGAGAGGAAAGGTACAGTAGTTAAGGTTTTCCAGGGCTGACAGATAGAGGTAGGTAGCATTTGGCCCAATGAGAGCCAGAAACCTGAGAAAACACACACACACACCGATTACCCTAACCCTCCAGAAATAAAAAAAAATATACATGAATGTACACTCCAACACACACATGCACACACACTCACTCGCACACATGCGTACACACCTATGCAGGAATCCAGGTGGTTTGACCAGGGGGTAGTTTATCTGTTGTGCCCTGTTAGCTAGATTATGTGGGCTGATCTAAAGCCAATCATCACCTTACATAATGCCTGCCTCTGATAGCCAAACTCTCCCTAAGAACCCATGTTGAGTAGGGACCCATGTTAGATATGCCAGACAAACTCATGTTAAATCTGCTAGTCGAACTCGGATATCGACTCCCCAAGTTATTTCTTTGTTCTGTGTATGCACTGAAATAGTTGAAAAAGGTTTGCAACCTAAAGTAAACTGTTCTGTGGGTGGTGTGGAAGCACTTGTGTTGTGAAAATCTGCTGTGTTGTTATAACTGTAGTTTTTGTACATTCGCAGCTAGCCCAGCTATCTAGTGTTCTGCTTCAGCCAAACTAGGCATGCTGCCATTGTCGACCAGAACCAGCGAGCTTTGGCTATTGTTTTCCAGAGAAACAGTTATAGCTACAAGGCTAATGGTGACTAGAGGTGTGCACAGTTCTGGTGCCCAGCTAGTTTTGTGATACTGATAAAGTGAACATTCAGTGCTGTGAGAGATTGTAAACTGTGACAGGTCTTAACGTCTAGGCTGTTGGGCTACTATTCCACGGTTCATATTTTAAATAAAGTTCAGTGAAGGTGGACACTTGTGTCAATGTGATTACGCTCCAGAGGGACACCAATGTGCTCGCTATATCTTTGATATCTATGTAGCCTATGTGTTTAAAGTGAGTAGCAAACTAGGTAGTGATGAGAAAGTGATGATTGTAATTTACATGTGCAAGGCATAAGGCCTTTTCCATTATGTGCAAAAATTGCTCGAAATACACATTTGTGAACAAGTGTTACTAAATCAAAACATCGCAAACTAGTGTTTTCTGTGATATTTTAAAGACTGAATATGTCATTAATCCAACTATGGCAAAAGGAAATTTCTAGATTAAGTGTCTTTTGTGACCAAACTAGGCCTACAGTAAAACCTCACACTATATTATATTTATGTGGATAAATGCTTTTGTATCATGCGTGTGTATTATCAAGCCAAAACATCTTGCTTGCTAGAGCTAACCAAGTGACCCATTTCCCAAAAAAGGCACGAAGGCGCTAGCTTCATAGTAGCTACAAGGCTCTCCTGGTCCTACTCAAGATTATAACTGGACCTGTGGTGCTACATAGAGACGAACCAAAATAAGAACAGCCATGGTGATTAATATCAGCAGAGAAAGTGAATTTACTCCAAACACACACACATAAATATAATTCTCTATGAAGACAAGTCTGGATAACTGCGAGGTGTTCCAAAGGTGTCAAAGAGAGGGCAATGTCAGGTGACTAGCCGTGTGGCTAACCCACTAGCACGTCAACATTTGCCCCAAAAAGAAAATTAAAAAAAAAATCTGTATCACCCCTGTCAATTAAAACCTAGTGAAATAAAATTAAAAGAGTAAGAGACTTTGGTATGTGGAAGACACCTTTCACATCTACACCAAGCCCTAGCTATCTTTGTCTGTGGAAACAAGCCCACATTTCACATTTAGTGAGACACTCTTGCCATGTGCGGATCACACGTTTCCCCACACAGACAGGCTTGCAGCTAGGGCCGTCCCATACTGAGACCCTTATCTCACCTACAGAGCTGCTAATAAGTCAGCCTCACATGATGTACAGGTGGTAACGGATCATCCTCCCTCTGTCCTCCGACAGAAACCCATGTTCTAGTTCAGAACCAGACCATAGAATACACATACATAATGTTATAGCATAAACCCAAAACAAACACAAAGTCCTAACACTCCCCACCACCACCCCGGCCTTCTCTCCCTAGAAGGTCAGTCTCTTGGCGGTGATGAACTCCTCCAGGTGGACTTTGCCGCTGCCCATGAGGCCGAATGCCGGGTACATGGTTCCGGAGCAGTCCACCTGCCTCTCGTAAAGGCACCTCATGTTGTCGGCATCGAAGAAGTACACCCGGCCCGCGTCGTAATCCAGACA
>OMKL01122870.1:0-13880 GCA_900302295.1 Parasudis fraserbrunneri
TCACATCGTGGCCGTGTGAAGAAATATATTAGATTAGATTAAAATGTATTGTCATTATACAGCACAAGTACAGTACGAGTACAGCACGTTGGTAGGTCACAGCAGACCTATTCTGTTGCTATCCCGTTGCTAGGGAACAGCTTTGGCCCGTTTATTTCCTGTCAGCAACTGTATTAACAAACATTGCAACAGGAAAAACAGAGGGGCCTACTTAGAATGTTTATGTTGTCATGGTAGACATGGTCTATATTCAAAAAACTTGATTGTTAGCGTAATTTAATATTTTTTTATTGAAAACAATGGGTACCACTAGCTACAAAACGAGCTACTGTCTAGCAGAAACCCATTGGTTTCCATTGTGAACGCAAATAACACTACGGAGTCATTTTTGTGGGAACTGAAGTCTCAATTTAGAAACGTCTTCCCAACGATGTGACAGGTGCTTAGTGACGAAAGGTAACAGACTAACATTCTAAATACAGCCATATTAAAGAGGCAACATTTTGCAGCAAACTAGATGGGAAGTTAAGGCAACAGTAACAACTGCCAGTATAGACCCTTTTACAGTTAACAATGATGACATAAATTGTTATGCAATAGTCTAACCAGCTACGCAAGGACATTTACCCCAGAAGACTGGGAATACTGCCTAAATAAACAGACTAGTCAACTGGTGACTGACTTCCAGATCTGTGTTCAATTAATGCATGGGTGTAAGACATTAGAAATTGACCTTTTTGATAAAAGACCATGCAAAAAAAAATAAAAATAAAGGTCATTTTTGACAATAACAAAGACTGGTCGGAAGTGGTTTATGCCTACTATCCTGCCGAATCTTCTATACATTGGCTGGGGCAAAACTTTACCTCTGTTGCCAAAATGCACATGCATCTTTGTGATGATGATGAAGAAACAGTCTTTTATATCATTATACTTTTGTTCCTTACAGCCCACTGCGTTATCCACATAGATTGTGCTCCAACTGGAAACCCCCCTCCCTGCTTAAGGCCATATTGCCCGACTCCACCGCCTCAATATGTTGCTCATACATAATGGCCTTTTGGTTCACCAAATGTGAATAGGGTCATTGTTTAAAGCGCAGACAGCAGAGTGCATGAAACTTCACCATGTCATCCATTTCCTCCTCCTTGCTGTATCTGGCGTAGTCTTTCCTAAGTGTCCTCATCAGGATCATGGAGACCAGACCCACCAGGAAAATCACCATCATAAAGGAGTTGAAGATGGAGAACCAGTGAATCTACAAAGAGCAATGAACAACCAATTTCAAAAACACATTTTGAATAATATGCATAGCGTTTCATATTGTGAAAGCTTGCTAGGAAATTACTGTACAGGGCTGTCAACAAATCTGGGACATAGCCAATCGGAATGTGCACAACTCCAGACAGTTATAGTAAATTATTCTGAAATTGCTATGACCAAATAATGAATTATTCATGGCTTGTTGACTTCTCGTCTGCTCTGTATAATAGCCATTAGATTTGATTTAACTCAATACAATTAGGTTTGTTTGTAGGCTAATCAGTTTGTATTTGCAATTGTGGAACACAGAAACAGCTTCCATTTCTAGCAAAACACATGTTTTAACAGCCCAGCTACACGTTTGAAAAAGCCTAATCAACTATAAAATTCAAAGTGTCTCTTGACCAAATAATCAAATACACATCTCTGATAGCAAAGTCCTGTTGCATCAAGCTGCTCACTCTTTTGTGCCTGGAGTAATGAAGCTCATAATATACTACATTAAGTCTGCATACCACTCCTAGTAGGCAACTTACTCGGTGTTGAAAAAAGGATGGATCGAGGTACTTGTCAAATCTGTCTTCAAACTTCACATCAGACTTCTTCCACTTAACCTGTGATTGGAAAGATTCTCTTATACTTCACAATGCAATATAATTGTCTACCGTTTTTAAACATTTCTGTTGTGAGTGAAGTTAGTGGTATTTTACAAATAAGGTATTTATTGAGTGCGAATTTCAAGCCTTTATGGTCAATACCCCCTTTGTTTATTTTTTTTACTAATATGTTTTCCATTTTCCATTTAACCCACAATAATCATAGATTACGTTCACATGACGTTGTCCTTCATACTCTAATTCACTGTGAACCACCACTCACATACAACATTACCCACATCCAAACACAGGGGGTCAACACATATTAATCATGATATTACAGCACCATCACTCTCCCTCATCCCAATATGTTTCATGAATCTGTAACATATTTTGTTCTGAATCTTTACTTTTCTTATTTCGTTTTGTTGACATTATTTCATGACATCGTTTTATTAATGAGTCTGACCATTCTTTGAGTACAGGTTTTTCCTGACCTTTTCCAATGTCTGAGGACCCGCCTTAGCATTGCAACAATCCCCATACATAATATCTTGAACTCCATCTGGTTCCACCCAGATATCTGCCATCTATGACACATTAGACATAATCTTGTGTTTCGTGGTACCTGAAGCCCAAGGTCCCCTTCCATACACTGCAAAACCTGTTGCCAGAATGGATATACTGGTACTACAGGACAATCCCACCGAGCATGAAGAAGTCTGCCTTGCTCCCTTCTTCACCTCCAACATAAGTTATCCTCAGCTGGTGTGTAATGGTATCTATGTAAAGAATTCCTTTACCCCTCACATCTCTAATATCATTCACACTTTGATATAATCTGTAACCATGTTGTTTAACCAATCTCACTCTGTACAGTAGATCTTTTTGCCCTATTGTTCTAAGAGTTTCACAGTTCTCCTCAGTGATGGTCAATACTCACAGAGTAAGACATTGCAATTCTTGTGTTTGGCACAAGCTTGACTTTGCCTTCGCTGGTCAAATTGACATCTACAATTCTGTTGCCATTGAAGCCAATCTCCAGTTTCTTGTAAGTCCACAGGTAATGATCCTCTCCGTTTTCATCTGCCTCACCGACGATTCCTACGGGAGAAATGCATGTGAGCAAAGAGATTTGTGCTTCACGTAAAAGGGGTCAAATGGGTGACGGATGCTGTACAGTGAAAAAGACACAGAGCCAACACACTGTAATCTGCTTCCTAGGTGAATACATTCATCAACACCTAAAAGGTTTTCCACATTTCAAGCGCAACACTCTTTATCATTTGTCAGGTCAGAGGAACACCTGAGCGTTTGAACCATTACAACTTTAAATGTATACCATACACCTTAAGAGCAAAGTACAGCGTGGGGTCTACTCCTTTTTCATTATTTTGGATTCTGTCAAGCACCTGTTGAGGATTGGGGTGTATGTTTTTTTCTTCTCCAAGTGATGAGCTATGCCTAAAAACTGTGTCTCTTAAACTATGGGTCATGACCCAAAATAGGGTCACCGGTAGCGGGGCCTCTGTGTGGTGGGTCTCCACATGACAAGAGAACAAGCAGGTTTTGATGGCACTGGGTCTCGGGATAATACTAAGTCACTTAATGTGGATCTCTAGCTGAACCCCTGCCTTTAATCATTTGTTTGGTCGCGTAACCGAATTCAGTGGCTGCTGCACGTTTATTGAGGCACTTGGCACACCAATGAGCTGCAGGTCTGTTCTCTTCCAGCCAATGGGAATGATGACCTATCATTCATAGTGCTCTGCAGTGCCACACCCCTCTCTGGCTTTTGAGGAATCTTCTCTGTGGCCACAGTAGCCTCTGGTGAAAATTTAAATCAGCTACAGTAATGTTACTATGCAACATGGTTCTCAGATCAGTAAACAGTTGCATAGATTTCTTTTGTGCTTGTTGAAACCAGGAAATGGTGATTGAGATGGTAGTTTTTAAAACCCTGTAACCAATGTCAATAGGGTTAGACAGTGGGACTCTATTAAGTATGGCTGTTGCCCTCATTAATGATGTCACTCAGTCCTCCTAATCTACCCCTCAATACAAAGCATTGAACACATCCTCTTTTTCTGTTAGTGCTGCTAACATTAACATTAGCTACCAAAATATAATTACAGCCAATGTCAGCTACCAAATGTTGCTTCTAATGCTAGCTACTGTTAATCAAAGACCATCTTTGATTAACACTAACTAGCATTAGCTGTAACATTTGGTAGCTGACATAGCAGCTCTAATGTCTGGTAGTAAATGTTAGTGCTCATGCTTGCTAACAGCCAAAGAGGATGCTAGATGGACACTTTGCATTGTGGGATAGATAAACAAGTTTTGATGGCTTCAAACATAGGGGCAGCCATACTTAATACAGTCCCTCATTGCTTTATGATCTCAGAGAACCACAGGCTTCTATGTTGCACAGTAAAATTATTGTAGTTAATCAAAATTTTTGCACGAGGCACAGCGAAAATTCTTCCAGCACAAGAGAGGGCGGGCACTGCAGAGCTCTATTCCACATTACAGGAAGCCAAACTGGATGACCACTCACATTTCTCCATACCTCCTGCATGATGGGCATTGGGCACACAGGTTATGGTAACATCCTGGCATTACATGCCAGAATATCCGGATATGGAGGTCAAAAGTCTATTTATTTAACATGCATAAGTTATAAGGAAATGCTATTCAGTGTGCCATAGAGTTTGACAAAGAGCTCACACCACGCCCATTGTCCACAATAATCAGGTTGCATAGTTGGCATGTTTGACAACTGCAGGACTACTTTCTTCATTGCCACTAAAGTACAGTATGACAGCTTGGTTACCACAACTGATAGCCTATTTTAATGAAGGGTATTCCCAGAAGCAGGAGTACAGTCTGAGAAGTGGAAAAAATACCATGCAACAACTTAAGAACAATCATCAATATGTATGACTGATTGACCCTCAATAACCCAATATTCAAATTTAGTTCCACAGGTACAAAACATTGCCAAAACATTTTCATAGATATCTGGCTAATGGTGTAATCCTGCCTCCTGGAAGATACCCCAGTTTACAAACATCCCCCAGTTTATAACAACACAGTCTCTTTGGAAAGCACAGAAAATCAAACTAATACTCCATAGCCAAGCCTGAGGTTAGTAACACTACTGCTGCTGCCGAAACTACTACCTACGGCACTAGCATTTAGAAATGTGATCAGGTCTACACAAAAAGCTGGGGATAGTATGTCAAAACCAGGATTCATTTGAAATGCATGGGGATTCAGCTTGGAAAATCACATCCCAATTTATTATACACTGGCAAAGAACTAGTGGGTAAGTCATTCAGTGAAATAGCACTGCCACAACCTTCTCTAACATCATGAGGGAGTTAACCAATGTCAAACTGCAATCTCTAAATCAGCTAGTGAGAGGTAACAGATAAGCCCAGAGACAATGAAATGACATTGACTGCAGAATAAAAATTAGAACGAGAAATTTCAATCCTCTCCAAGTCATGTCACTGCAGGGCATAAATCCCACAACTATCCCAAAATGGTTGGACAAGTCATAACAAGGCACACATTTTGGTATCACTTACCCCAGATGGGAAGGTCATCGATGTACATCTGGTACCAGTAGTGATTCTTTATAGCATAGACAAAAGCATCCCGTTTGGCTTTGTCCAGCTCTATTTCACAGTATGTAGTCTGCATGACTTCATCTGCAAGGACACAATAATAGAGTAGTAACTTGGTCAGTTCATTCAAATAAGCATGCTGCAATAAGGAGAGTTATGTGTGCAGACATGTACGCTCAATGGCTACAGTCCATAGAGCCTAAGGCATCCAACTTGAAATTCAAAAACAGGGTGTCACAATAACACCAGGTCTTAGCCAAATGATGGCAAATATGGGCTATGGCTGCAGACTTTACCTAGCCTACCATCCACTTTGGCAAATAACCAACCGGCTTCTTTTCAAATTCTAAAAAGCAATTTTGGTCTTTAAAATTGTCAAAGCGGCTAATGGAACTTTGGAATCCTACACCCAAGGTGGCCAGTGAAGGAAAAACTTAATTTTCTGTCCTGCAATGATAAATTAAATCTAATCAATCCAATGCACACATCAGTTGAATACACTCAACAGGTCTGCAAAGCCTGAGAAGACAGCTGGATATACCTTTGAACTTTATGTCTAAGCCACTGAACTCCAGCTCCACTCCCTGCAGAGCCTCCCCAAGCGTTTCATGGTAATGGCTGATGGTCTTCTTGGTGCCCACGCAGAAGGGCAAGGAGAAGTACTTGTATGTCTCTTGTCGGTTGTGGTAAGGCCCCACTGTATTCATCCATAAAACAATCTCTTCTTTATCTGTGTACTGCAGAGGAAAAAAAGAGCTTGAATTCCTAGCATGCTGCACCAGTTCTGCTAGTCTTACTGGTTCCATTAAGTTACCTACACATGGCACTCTATTAAATAACAATAGATACAGCAATAGCCTCAGATGACAGCTTGATGGCAACAGCACAGCTGCAATACAGCTGATATTGAAATAGGGGCTAATGAGAATTTGCATGTAACAACTCACGTGAGTCTAGCCCAAACGAATATAAATGAATATGGAAATCATCTCTGTAGATTTCTAAATAAGGCACAATGAATGAGCCATGTTGTGAGAACAAAGTACGGGCTTGTCTTAAGTTATAGCCAAGCCTGAGTTTATTAGTAACGTTAATAATATAGTAGCTAGTGGTGACCTCAGTCTATCCGCTCTTCGTGTGCTATGTATGTAATGTTATTAAGTAGCGTAAATGACGTATATTATTATTAATTATTAATCAACATGCATGAATCTCTCTCGGTCACTCGTTGCAGAGAGGGTTCTTGTTTTAATTCGAATTAAATAGGCAAGCTGGCAAGAGATACCAGAACCGGTGAGAGGCCCTAACCGGAAAATATAAGAGGACAAGACAACAGCTAACGTTAACCTTAGTTTGACTAACGTTAGGTTGGCTGGCATAACATTCAAACAAACTCGTCTTTTATACAATGTTTTTGTTGTTGTTGCAAAGATCACCTCACGTTACGATAGCGTTAAGTTTTCATATTTCGAATCCTAAGTTAACGTTACTGGTTTAAAAAGAAAAAACTAGCGTACGTTCGCTAACTTAGCTAGCTAGCCTTGATGCGGCTACCGCCGGTGGAAAACGCAAGCCACCACAGACTACACAGCTAACGTTAAGTTAGCCATAAACGCTAACGTTTGGTTAGGACCGATCAATGATGCCGTAGCTAACCAGCTAGCTAGCTAATATTAGACAATTTGTGTGCTTCTTAGTTTAATAACTACCACCAACTAACAACTAACGTTATAAGCCATTCCAGGTTAGCTAATGTGACATGTCATCAATCCAACATTCTTGTGTGAAGCTAGCCATCACAGCTAATCTTTAGCACGTCACACTGTGAGAGAAATCGTCCATTATTTTCGGCACACGTAAGGCTTCCCATTTTCAATCGGCCTCAAAAAAACCCTTTCTTACCGTGTGCTCGTGTTCATCTGCGTCGACAGGCGACAATAAACCCACTACAACGAGAGACACCACTACTGCAATCTTCCACCTGGAAGACCCCATTATTTTCGGTGAAAGTATGCAGACAAGATTTGGGATGTTAGCTTTGTAGGGCTATCCCACCTTCTTCCTGGTTGTATGACAGAGGCAGTTTTTGGGGATGCTCTCATACGCATATGGCGTAAAGAGCCTCATGAGCACTCATCGCATTCGCTTCTGATTGGTTCAAATGTATCACATGGCTTATATCCTCCATTCGTGTTCAAACGCGGTGGATGAAGTGGTGAATAACGAAACTGTCCGCATATCGTCCGCAACCTTCAGCCACGTCATCCGACTACCAAGCGTGGAGCTGCGCCTCACCTTTGACAGTGGTTGCTCATGAAACTTGATCCCCTCATGACATGAAATGGGTATTGTCATCGATGCCTCCAAGCAGATCCACGTAACCTACATCTAACTTTACACCCATTGCAGTGGACTCAGTCTTTTATCTTTGTAAATTGCCATTTCAATGTTCTCCCGCTGAGTACGCACTTCAACTTATCCACAGGCTCATTGAATGACAGACAATCAGCCTATTTGTAAACATGTTTTTTATTTTTTATTTTTCTCAGTCTGAGGCTGAGGGAGACAAAGAGGAGAAGGCACTGGTGGGATATTATCCTTTAGCAACAGGAGTGCATGTTGCTCCATTTCTGGCCACACAACACTTTTTTACCCCCTTATTTATCCAGGGTAGGTTCGGTTGCTCATTTTCAGCAATTCCCTGCTTCATACTCAGTTCCACACATTCACACCTGGGAGCTGTCCAGTACAACTAGTCTTATAGGGTACTGTTGACCACTGAGCAGCTCCACAGGAGCAGGTGGGGGTTAAGTGCCTTGGTATAGAGGGTGAGGAGAGCATTATTCTTTCAATCCCCCATCCAGATTTAGATTTAGCCTGATTTTTTTTACGAACCGGCGACCGTCCAGTCACAAGCCTGCTTCTCTATCCTTAGAATCACTGTTGTGGATTGGCTGCTTTAGGCACAATGAGTGGCATTTTCCTAAAAAAAACCCAAAACAATGTATAGACTCATACAAAAATAATCCCATCTCAGACATCACTTAGGACCCACTAGAAGTCTGTGGCAGTGACTGTTTCTGCAGAGACCCTTCCCTCTGCCTGTATTTTCTTATTTTGCTGTGTTCCTCGACATCTCTGGGCATCAACTTCCGGCCACATGTGCTTGTTATGTGCATGTTGTGGGCATGTATCCCCTCCATAGCTCCCATTTCCCCACATGGAATGCACTTGATTGGATAAACGCAATGCTAGTTCAGCAGTTCCTGGTTCTCTGCTCCCGTTTTCAAAAAGAAAATGGCGGCTTGCTCAGTCGTCAACCTTCTCCTCTTCTACCTAAAGTTGAACCTAAAATATGTTTCTGACAACATTTTACACGAGGACTAGGATAGGCAATTGCAGGATCTTGAATCATATTTGATCTGCAATGCCTAGTTTGACCGTTTGATCTGAACTAAGTTCGACAGTACAGCGTACAATAATTACAATAATTATCGTACTCTATGTAATCCTATGTAAGCACCACATAGTTTTGGTCTGATGCTGGTGCTCTCGTGCGATATCTAGTGGCTGAAATCTCCTCATTATGCCTTTAATTACTGCTGTTGTTGTTATTGTCGTCATCATCATCATCATCATCATAATATCGGTCTAATGAACTTCATTTTATAGTTGTGTTATGAGTGTTTTGAACCAGGAAATATCCAAAATCATATTCCACATAGACTGTACTGGATACCTAACCATGCACAGCAACTGGCTTCGCAAGAGCACAAGAGAATCCATTTTGTCAGGCTTCAAGTTATGCACCACAGGGGTTCAGACCAATCAGCATCCTTAGAGGAACTCCTGGCAGCTATGGGTGTGGTTTAGGCGTGACGACAGCAAGACCACAGCCAGTTATGAAAGTAACAGTTTCAAAGGATGATTTCCCAGACGGTTCTGTGTAATAGACCATCTGGCGGGTCAGGTAACTGGATACCACATAGCCTAAGCCATTTCTCTTTTTAATCACACCATCACAGTACAAGTCGGCACCTTGGTAACCTAATCAGAACTCTCCAACATACTGTACATGGGCCAGCTATATGTAGGAACCTAGAAATCTATCCAAAACAATGAGATACTGCATGGTTCTTTAACTAGTGGTCAAAGACCTCTTTTCCACCACTTATTTGGTTGAGGGGTGCCATAGAATGCCAGAGCCACAAATAATGTTTATTGTTTTCTTATGTTTGTGTTTTATTCTACATGCCATGCCCATATTGAATTCTTTAAAGCAGTGAATATACTTCTTCACAACTGCACATTGTATTGGAAGTTCTGTTGTGCTGTTCTTTTGTCTCATTGTGTTGTCTGGTTATGTATGGAATTCTGATTGGTTCTAAGTTAGCTGCAGTGAAGTCAAAGGCAAATTTCCACATCTTAACAAGTTGTTCTATTAGGAAACCTTGTTACCTCTTGGTTTCACTGAGGAGTCAAAGTAAAGGCCCAAACAATCCAAAGGTCTCATGAAGGAATATATGAATGTCTTTCATGGTGCAGATTCCAAAATAACTTTATCTGAGAATTGCAGAAACTGTGATCTGCACTCATGTCTAATCTCTGATGGTTTGGCAAACTAGGGTGAAATGTTGTCATTTTTAGTTTGCCAAAATCATTTTTTTGTTTAATTATTTATTTTTGATGTAAAGATAAATATACATTATATGTGAGCACGGATCACAATTTCTGCAGTTTAAAACATTTGAAATTTCAACCACCATAGTTGAAAGGGTTTTCTTCATTGTGAGGTTCTTAGAAGTTTGTATGTATGTTGCGCATGCAAAGCAAATCCTAAGGATTTGGCAGTTTATCTTCATTATTCTGACCAAAAACTGATGAGTTTGCAGTGGCTTTTCTGAAAAATTGCAAGGTACTCTGCATCTTTGTAAGGCGAATAAATAATTCCAAGAATGTTCTGGTTGACAATGTATTTATTAGACTTTTTGTTGTGAATTAAAAAAATAAATATTAAAATTAATTTGTAAGCATTATGGCCCCTGTCATTTATTAAACAGATGCAAGTCATTCTCAGGCAGCAAACATGTAGGAACAGGTCAAAATTATTAACTCCTGCAAGATCCACAGCAAAAGGTTACACAATCATAAATTCTTGTGAGAATGGTTGGTTACAGTGAACACTGGGTGATTACATTAGATGTCCATGGCATTAGGCCCGTTGTACAGATGTGTTGTGTTGTAATATTTCTGTCCCATGGCTTCCTCAGTGAGTTGTAATATTAAGTCAAGTGAGCATTTATTCAAAATAGCTTCCCAGTTGTTTAAAAAAAAAAAAAGACATTTAAATTAGGCTACCCAGGGTGTTCTAGATACAATTATAAAGCTGTACAGCTCTTTCACAACACAGTTCTATCACCAATGATTGTCATAAGTAAAAGCAGAACTGAATGAACCATAGTTTACAATAGTTCACAGACACATACAGTTCACATAGTTTCCAAATCTCATAGTATCCTGATTTCTTAATTATTATCACTGGAATCAGTAGGGTTCCTGCAAGCTTTCCTCCACAATTTGAAGAACCCCTAAATGTTCCTTGAGGATTATTTTCTTTCACCAAGTGTCATTCAGTGCTCTGTGGCCTTCCCTAAAGTCTGAGAAGCCATCCAGTCTTTTCTGTATTACAAGGACTCCACAAATTGCCTGTTGAAGAGATAATGGAGACATATTGTTAGTAAAGTGTTAAGATGTTAGATGTGACCATCTAAATCTTGACTATATTTACATACATATGTTCCTGAAGACTTTGACTTATAAATAGAAAATAAAAATTTTAGAACTTTCTCAGCCCATCACAATTCAACATAGAGGTCTTTTTTATTCCAATGTTTACAAATATTACCCAAGTAAATAACCCTTTTACAGCCTCATAAATAATGTAAAACTCATGTTTGGCTGTCACATGCTTGTATCAAATGCTCAGACAATACATTTCTGAGAAGATGTTCAATAAATCACTAATGTAAACAAAGCCAGTAGTGGGCCATACTGCAATCATGGATTAATAGCAACAGGTTTTTAACAGGTTTAACTATTAAAAAAAAAATAATCTAATCAAAGTGTAATCATGAAAAGTTTTCTCACTGTATGATGCCAGGCAGCTGAGGGTCTCTATATAATCCATTGTGCAGATACCCAAGAGAGCCATCGAATGTTGCCATTTTGACTCGGTCTGGATTTTGGGTACTCCTTGCTATTTCATACAGCTGAGAAGGATATCAGGTAGAGTTAAGAGTTTAAGACCCACAAACATACAGCACCATGCTCATTATGCACAGTGAATTAATTGAAGCCAGCTTGCAGGTCCTGGAACTGGAAGCTAGAGAAGGAGCAAACCAGCACGTGTTGCCATTGGGTTTCCAGTTTCCGGGACCTGGAATGCTCGCTTCCAGATTAATAAGGACACACACAGTGCATTCTCTCATAGATTGAACTCGTGTTACACAAAGTGCCGTGGTGTGAGCCACCACAAGGAGCAGAGTGGCTAACTGTGAGTTAGTACGTGATGAACGAGTGAGTTATGGCGCTTTTCCACTACCTCACCGTGTCGTGCCGGAATCCGTGCTCCCACATTGTTTTGCTTTCTCCACTGCCAACTGAGCCGTGCCGGACCGCAGTGCCCATGACAATTTTAGCTACTGCTCTCGGGTAGGTACCAAAGGTACTATCCGTGCTACTATGCATACTGCAGACCGTGGATTGGTCAATGGAACGTCATCCCATGTTCATGGTATCAGCTCTGTGTCAACACTTTACAACATGGCAATACCCGAGTAACTTGTATTGTAGGTGAAATACCTATGCATTAAAAAAAATCCCAGCAAATATCTTAGTTACATCAATATTGTGCTGTCAGAACAGTTTCATCTTTGAATGAGTGCTTAGTGAAACTTGTATTAAGAAGTTGATCAATCTAGTGATCTATGCACGAAAATTATTACATTTTTCAGCAAATCTTTTAGTTACAACAAGATTGTATAAGTTAAGCAGTGTTGTGTTTATAGGTGAAGTAACGTTATTTCCAATGTTCGCTATTTGGCCAAACAAGACAAGGCTGAAATGCAGCCACACATTGCTTTCTCAGTACACGCACGCAGCAACTGTCCATCTCCAGGGAAGGAGCATTGTCACTGACCTACTGTATATATATATTTCTTGTTTCGCCAAATAGCAAACATTGTAAATACCTCACCTATAAACACAACACTTCTTAGCTTACATAATCTTGTTATAACTAAGAGATTAGCTGAAAAAAGTATTATTTTCGTGCATAGAACACTAGCTGTATCAACTTACATACTGTAAGAGTTTCACGTGAGCATTTCCTGGATTGTCAGCTGTGCAATAGTGAATATTAAATACTTAACATGAAAACATAAGACTGTTCTGACAGCACAATATTGATGTAACTAAGCTAAACTAAAAAATTGTTTTTAATGCATAAGTATATCAACTACAATATGAGGTTCACTCGGGCCTGTTCATGTAAACTGTACTGGTGCCAGAGAGCTGATTACCAATCTCAGAGCAACGAATGTCCGCTGTACTCCTCCTCCTGGCTCCTCCTACCTTCACGGGTCTGTTGTGTAATGGGGACACGCAACAGGCAACACAGCACAGGTAGGATACAAATGCTGGCCGTCCTGTACCGTGCCATGCTGGTCAATGGAAAAGCGCCATTAGTGACAGTGACAATATATGAGGTGCTTCACATCTACAGAGATTACATTGCCACCCCCTTATTTTGGAACCCCAGACCAGCTGGAAAACCTGGTTGAGGGAAGTAAATGAGTAATGCTATCCCTCCCTAGCATCAAATTCACTACTGCTCCAGTACAAGACTGTAGCTATTCTAGGCAGCTCCCACATGTTAGTGTGTGGATGTGTGTAATCTCTCTTCACCCTGTAACTACGTCCCCTGGCTGTTGTTGCTGTAAATAAGAATGATGTCTTCGTCAACTTTAAAAATGGAATTATAGTTTCTAGAGATCACAATTCAAAAGTTTCTCCCACCTGTCGAGCTATGTGAATGGGTGCTAAGTGATCATCCTCTGAATGAAGAATTAGGAGAGGGCTTCTCATCTTCTTCAAACTGCAGAATTGAGAAAATCAGTTATTTCAAGTTGTTTCAGTGTATTGTATATGATATTTGTGTTCATTATTTCAGGACCCTACAGCATTTTATGGACAACATATTGCTGTGGAGCTCTAAGGATATCAAGCATATGAGCATTTAAAGCTGCAGTATTTAGTTGAGGGAAGGTCATTTTAATCTTAGTAGAGTAAAATACATAAATAAATAAAAATAGTGATTAAGTATTAT
>OMKL01122872.1:0-12682 GCA_900302295.1 Parasudis fraserbrunneri
TCACACTGCTTTAGACTCACACATGCATATACGCACGGGCACACACACTCACACACACACTCACAGACATACACATGCTCAAATACAGACATACACGCACACACACACACACACACACACAAACACACACACACACACACACACACACACACACACATCCGCAACCACCAACCATACGCAGGATTGTTGTTGGTGAAACATCCAGGGGGTTGATGGGTAGTTATGGCAGGTGACAGAGTGTGGTGCGCGTTCAGACAAATGGAGTCTGGCAGCTTCCCCTCAGAAAGACCAGCAGCAGTTTCTTTTCCCCTTTTTTATTCTTTTTTTTTTCTAGTACTGCCTGACTGCCTCTGCCTTTTACCAAACAGACATTGTTTACCTCTTTTCTGTTAAGTCTCACCTCTGATGACAAACTATGCGTGGGGAGCCACTTCCTTTTCTTTCTTTTGTCCTTCCTTCCTCCCATCCAGTGCCTTTTTAAAATCACATTGTCTGTGTTTTTAACTGATTATATTTAGCTCACAGTATTGTACTCAACTTACCAAGGCCCCAAGGGAACAATCATGATGGTGAGAAGGACACTTGTCTTATCTTGTGTTAGACCAATAAAAACAAACATGTGGGAAATATGTTCTTATATTTGAAATAATTTATTTGCTTGGTAATTAACTGCACTAAGTAACTGATATTTGTCCTGGTAAGATCACTGGTGTGTCTCAAGATAATCTTTCACAATTGTTTGATTCTTTTGATTTCCTTGTTTTCAATTCAATTCAATTTCAATTTCAGAACCTCCAATTTTCCATGATGTGTGTTGAATGAGCAGGGAGCAGTCACTGGCTGTGTTTACATACACGGAGTAACCAGGCTATTGACCATATTCCGGTTAAGGTCTTATTCGGGGTAAAAGCTGTTTACATGTACATACCCTGTGTTTGAGTGTCCCCATTTCCATGATTAAACCAATTAGCAGAATTTTGCTGTCAACCTGATGTGAGTGGTCCTGATGTGACCTGATAGAACGGTCCACTCGCAAAAAATATCAAAAGGTTCCGGACAGCTACCTTACTCTCTGACTGAGGAATAGTAGGTTACTTTTATTATGTAGGAAAGAAATATGATGATGGTTATTCATGTTTTCATGAGTCTGGACACAGGCGCAGCACAGGGTCCAACTTATTTTTTTGTAATTTGGTGACCAGAGACACAAGCGCACGCAGCACTTTGTAAAAAGTGAAAAGTAGGAGGAATACAATTATTAGCAGGTGGGGTTGGGGCTGGCTTCAATTATGGCCACTAATATCAGCTCCTCTCATCCCCTTTTGTGCTCTAAGTCACTGCATATATTGACAATTTCGTAATGGCTGAGGAAAGCCCACACCTGGGCTCTGTCAGAAGGACTTCGACCAAGGACAAACTGTGGAGATCCGGCGCAATATACTGTATGCCCTGCCTGTTTTGCCCAGCATCGTTATAGGACAATTACATGACATACTAGGAGTAGCGGTGGCTCAGGAGGTAGAGCAGTCATCTGGTAATTTGAAGGTTTCTGGTTCAATCCCGGCTCCTCCCGACTTCGCATCGAAGTGTCCTTGAACAAGACACTTAACCCCCTAACTGCTCCAGATAAGCTGCTTTGCATGGCTGCCTTCACCGTCAGTGAATGTGAGGTGTTACGACCCTGGGTCGTTATTAGGATATGTTCTCTCTTTGCCTGTGCCATATATGTGTGTAAGTACATGGGTAATGGCTTTCAGCTGGCTGACATCGATTGGCTGCGTGCAGGATGGCTAGCCCCGCCTCACTTCCCCATGGTTGGATAACTACTACCTGGACTCCTGTTTAAACACCTTGCCCAGGAGCTACAGCACACATGAGAGCAAGAGAGTGTCAGTAGTAGACCTGTCCGTTGCCGCCCTCCAAACCAACTTAGAGATAGAAGCTCACTGTTTATTTGTTGAGTGTAGTGACTTCCTGTTATTCATTCTCTTTATTGTATCAGTCCCTCCAGGATTTTTTTTTATTGTTGAGATCAAAAATGCTTGATTTTGAAGCGGCTTTTCTAAAAGATTTCAATGCAGTTTGCAAAGTTGTATGTGATTTTTTGCTGTAAAATTAAATTGCTGTAAATTAATTTTAAAACCTTTACCTTAACAATTAATCACATTACTCTTTTTGACCCCAACCACCTCCCATAACTTTGACTTCCACCTGGTGGCTTGTGTGTTTAAATTCCTGGATCACTCTGACATGCAAACCAGGAAAATAGTACGTGACCAGACATGCCCCAAATATAATACAACGTTTCTGAACAGACTTTTGGATTAAACCAAGTTGTATAAACGATGCAGTGATGAATGGTCTTTCCCAAGCGGAGCAACAAGTAACCTTAGGTCGAGCTACGCTATGCTTGCTAATTATGTTTGATAGCAGTGTTGATAGCAGTTTTAAAAAAAAAAAATTTTTATATGCCTCTGGATTTGGACATTTACTTCGGAGAAATCGCGGGAGATTGGTTGAATTTGCATTCATTATTGCAAGATCGCAAAATCCTGTAGGGACTGATTGTATATTCATGTAAATACATTTTGCCAGTGCTGATAATAAAAAGGCACCATTGCCTTTTTTCCTGCAAAACCTGGTGTTTTTGGTGAATGGTTTGGTGAGCGGGGAAGGAGTGGTCCTTAATTTATGTTATGTCCTGGTTCCCTTAGGCATAACATAGGCATAAGTTGTGTAGCACTTTGAGAGGTCAGAAGACTAGAAAAAGCAGTACAGTATGTAAGTGCAGTCCATGTATCATTTACTCTGTGTCATCCAAATATGAATGAATGGACTCAAATGTCGTTGCTCTTGACCACATGGTTTCTAAGCTGCACACACTATTAAGGAAGAAGAAGAAGAAGAAGCACTGAGATCTAAAATGACTAATTATTTAGCAGTCTCCAGTGTCAGCCGCAAGAAGAAGGTCATTAGTAACTTTAACTAGAGCATTATCAATATAATGGAGAACTCTAAAACTTAAAACTACTTTCTCGAAAATATTAGATAAGGATAATTTGGAAATGGGTCTATAATTGCTGAGAACATGGGAATCCAAATTGGATTTATTCAAGAGGTTGAACTAGCAAGTCTGATAATTACAATTATGTGGATTTATAAATAAATCTTTGAGGACAAAGATGTTCTCATAGAAAAAATGCATTAGTGTCATGATCCCCTCATGTCAAAATCACTTTGGTTCACTTTGCTTCAGTGCATGTCAAGACTTTCCATCCTTTAGAATGAGGGACTCATTCTTGACTTATGGTTGAGTAGATTCAACCATGTACAATACGTAGAATAACTGAAGGGTGGCTTGTATTACAGACGGTGCCCACCATCTCTTGAGCAAGGCATTGAATGCCTAAGCTACTGCAGGGGTCTCTGAAGAAATGCCTGTTTAGGTGACTGTGTGTATGTCACTAGGAGGGATATGCTAAAACCCACATTTTAATTGGCTCCTGTAAATTGACAATAAAGTGCTCTACTTCTTTTCATTCCCATTCCGTTGGAGTGAGGACAACTGTAGATTTGATAACATGCTTATTCCACAAAATAGAGGCCTTGCACAGAATGTTTGGAATGCCCATTTTTCTCCATGTTGGAAGAAACAACGGTTGCTATGTGCAAAACAATGGTTGCTATTATGTTGCTATATGAGGAATTATATCAACAAAATGGTAATTAATTGGTGTGTTATTACTGGATCTTGTAAACAAGTCACAATGAATCTGTCATACCATGCTTTTCCAGCATTTTACCTAAACTACCACTGCACAGAAATTAGGCATTTTCTTCTGAAATTGGGTAGCAATGGTTACACAGGCAACCATATTGGAAGAAGGATAAATATACAAACATTCTGTGCAAGGCCTCTATTGCATGTTGTTGAGTCTTCTTGTTGGTCCTCATTCCAAACTTGCTGCAACAATAGAAATGTAAGCAAACCATTTGCAGCCTCACCATAATATATTCAAGACCATGCCTAGCAGTCACATGCAGCCAGTCCTCGTACCAACAACTCACTTCATCAGTTTTAGAGAAAAAAAACTTCAAACACTTCAAAAACAAATACACATATACAGGTAGGTGAATCCCAGACATGGGATGGTAGTAGGGGTCATCATTCTCAAATTCCGGATCTTAAAGCATTTTGTTTAGCAGTGGTGAATGAATCGGCCCCCGGAAATGATTACCGTCCATGTGCATTGTACAATACATCCTCTGTGGTTATCAAATGCCTTTAACGTATTTATAACCCAGAAGGGTAACACTTCGAGAAATACAACTGTGCAGCTACACACCATTAAGCCCTGTGATAGCCATTAAACACAATGTCACTGAACTTAGAGAGGTGTATATTGATTGGCATTAAGCCTTTAGACAAACAAGACATTCTTTGGGTTGTCAGCATATCAATACAAGCAGTCATGGTTGCCTCTCAACAGATGGGAAGAACATGAGAAAACAACCCCGTTTTTATTGATTCAAATGCATTATAAATCCTATCCCATGAGCCCCCTAGTGGTGGAGTAATTAAGATACTGTAAGATGGATGGATGGCTGGATGGATGGATAGATAGATAATTCAACCTGCCAGCATTGCCCGCTTTGATATTGCATATAGTTGTACAGTTGAGTTAAACCGAGATCCCGACTGAATTTGTTTATTAAAGAACCCAGGGCGCCTATTGTAAAGATTAGGGGGTTCTCTGCCATTCCTAGCCAAATTCCCAATCAGGTCTCTGACATCAATGCTACCTAATCATCCCTCCCCCTTAACTGTCTGTAATCAGTGTGTACATTGTACTACATGGTAGTATTGGGGACTACATGGTATTAAATTGTACTACATGATTCTACAGGGTACTAAGGTGCTACATTGTACTACAGGGCATTACATGGTACTATATAGTAATACCTAGTGGGCATATTTCTAACAACAACAAAAATGAAAAAAAGAACCATATTTCTTTTAGACTCTGCCTCATTGATCACCATGATCTTAAAATCTCAAAAACACCATCTTATATTGGGCCTATGCAGTAATATTTCTACTCTTCGTTACACAGATGTGAATGCAGTTGCATAAGTTGGTTTTTGTAACAGGTAGGCTTTGTTAAATGTGGGTTTTATAAATTGTTGTTTCATGAAAAGCTCGTAAGTTTTGTGATTACTGTGTTTTGCTTGAAATTAAGGCTTTTGTGGTCTTTCATGGGCCAAGAGTGTTTCATATCCCATTTAGAGCCTATTGTATTTTAAAAGTAGGCCTACATGGTCAAAAGTTAAAAAAGTTAACTTTTTTATTTTATTATTATTATTATTATTTTTATTTTTATTTTTTTTATGCTGATACAAGGTTTTTGCACAACTGCAATGATATGCTACACTGTAACACAAAATGGTCTATGGGCAGAATTTTGAAATAATTCATAATTTTGATTGTGTAGGCCTATGTAAAAGAAAGAAAGTTCTTATTATTCAGATGCTCTGTACATAATCAGACAAACTTAAAGCAGTAAAACATGTTTCATTTATACTCATAAAGTATAGAGAAGAAAGACTGTAATAGCATTGTAATTATTTTTTTTTTCACAAAAAGAAAGACATTTCCAAGTTGGAGATCTGAATGCAGTTATATAATCATTGAAGATGACGATTGTGTCTCGCCGGTTTTTGTGCCAGCTGTCAGAATAAAAAGAGAACAAGTTAGAGAGCGCATCCTGTGTGGCCTTGGGTTCTTCCTGCACCACAGACACCAAGGAGCGTCTCCATATCAGTCCACAGACAGACACAACCTGTTACATACATGCAGCCTCCAAATGACCAGAGGTCACTGACTACATCTCCAGCATGCACAGCCAATACCAGGGATCGGCTCTTGTTTTCACCCTGTCTGCCCTCACTTTCCATCAGTTGCGTCTCCCCAGAAGCAATTTACTCTGAACCCTCTCGGAGGGTTCAGAGTAGGTACAGAAGATTGTTTGAAATATTTACTTTCCAAGCCTGTAAACTGTATTTTGTGTTTGGCAACGTATGATAATTGCAAAATGTCTGTACGCTTCAATAGCACAGTGTAGTTCATTTGGCTGACATACTGCCAGGTACCATGGCTAAATATTTACGGTTGTACCCAAATGTAGCTCCACCAAGCTAAATGAATAAGCTTGCTAGCAGCCACACCACAACAGTGGACATATCAAAGTAAGGTCCTTTTTTAACCAAAGGTGGCAACCAGCAGAAAGCCATCCAGGCTTTTTTCGTCTTGTTTAGATCAATGTCGGTTCATCAACCTGGAGGTTGTGAAATTATTTTGGGGGTCACAAAAGGATATATAAATAATAAATAAAATAAAATAATTTTCACCATAGATGTTTTTTCCTTGTTAAATAAAGAATATTTGCAACCTAAAGCCCTCTACCAATAATTGATCACGTTAAATAGCCTGAAAAAGGGAAATAAAAATCATTATTTTGTGTCAAAGTTTGCCATTCTGTCTATGTTTGACCGATAGACATGGATAAAGCGCGGGCAGGGTTTTGTCAACAAAGAAAAGACATGATGGAATAACAACAGACTGGCTGCTGGTAGCACAGGACTGATTGAATAGGATACCCTTTGATGGTAGGTGGTCATAAGAAGTTTTGAATGTAAAAAATACAGTTAGAAAATAGTTATTGCAGCTTTAAAGGACCATACCAACTATCACATTTTTCAGTAACTGTAAAAGATTATGAACAAACAATGGCACCTTGATTTTTGTATCAAGGCAAGAATGATTTTGAACCCACACGTCAAAAAGTGCTTTAATCTTAGCAGTGTCATTTTTCAGCTTCAGATGTATGATTTGATTTATTAGAACTGTTTTAGTGCACCCTCTCTGAGCAGGTAGACACACTCCAGCCAGCCCAAGAGCCTGATGAAGATGAACATAGCAGAGAAGAACAGATTGAGAATCAGTGGTAAGAGCAACCAAATTGAATTCAAAGCTAGTCAATGCATTTGATCAATATGGATAACCTTTTACTTAGGGACTTGTTAGCTATAGCTGGCTGCCAGGCTAACTTTCATAGTGGTGCCTCTTATCAGGTGATCATTTGCTTTACACACACTGTGAAACAGATGCTGATTTCATGAGAGACATGGTACAACAATTTACATTGGTTGTAGTTTCAGAAAATACAACCAAACGATGTAACTGACAAAAATGTAATCCCCATTATCGTACAGATTCTAAACATTGCAAGCAGAGCCATAATTTGTTGATTAATTTATTCTGATAATCTTTACAAAAAAGCTATCCATAGTTTAGGATGTTGTCAGGATGGCTGATGACCCGCATTGTCTGCAACATTTGATCTCTTATCCGACTGTGCCACCCAGTAGGTGGCCGGTTCCAACAGCCCCTACAAGAGGGAAGCATTTTCAGAGGAGCCTGGGTGTATAATCACAAAATCTTGAATAGAGGTACCTCAGACTTTTGGAGGAAACTTGCCTTTATTTTTGTGGTAGTTGTCATATATTTGCCCCCGAGGATGTTGAAATGGGCTCATTAGCTAGGTAATGCTCACTATTCTCCGGCTGTGACAGGGAATACAGACAGCCACACAGTTTCTCATAAACCTACCAGTCCATAGTGGTGAATGTAAATTCAGTATTTCAGCAGCCAAATACATTTCTTGGCTGCCAAAGCAGTGTATATAGTAAATACTATAGAATGCACTGGTATACCCATAGTCCACTGTTGTCCACAGTATGACAAACAAAAGAAGTGAAACTTGCCAACCACAGCCATAAAATGAACAAGGATTTAGCTGCTGGCTTATCAGCTTCCCCTCAGTACTGCTACCAATAGTTACTGTATTTCAACAGCAATCAGCATAGTGATCAGGAGATGTGTTGTTATTCTGTTGTAAATCAAATCATATATAGTGATGGGAAAGGGAGAGAAATGGATAAACGCACATTAATAACAATGGTGTGTATCATGCCATTTACTATGAATGTGAGGTGAAAACTCTTGAGAACATAAGTTGCATCAGACAAAAGATCACTTTTGGGGGTCACTCAGTGTGGTCGGAGATGTATAGCCTACAGTGGGCTATAATACTTTATACAACAGTTGGTTCTGATCAAGCAATCTGACTGGCTAAGAGCCATGTGTTATTTGTTACATCATCAAGGCTAGGAATTGTTTTGTAACACATGTATCATCAAAACTTGATTTCATGTGTGTCATAACATAACATCATGGCTGAGATAATCTACCCACAGCTGTGATGTTATTTACTACGACACACTCCCTCTCGTGTTTTATTGTTAGTAAAGTATAATACTCTAAAATTGGACAACAAAGTGCATGTTGAGACTATATAAGTTCTCCTGTGCGATAACTTTTACAGGTATACAAGAGAAGTAGATGGGTATTTACATCTATGGTTACTTGTACACCTGTTTTTGTACAATTCTGGGCAAGATCATAAGAATAAATGGTTCTTTATGCCAAAAAGTGTGACGTCAGCTCATGACTCATGATAAATAAAACTGGTGCAAAGCCATATTATTAAAATTAATTGGTGTACCTCTGCTCTTTTGTGCTTTAATCATCCCTTAGACGACTGCGACACACTGTTGTGTGTATTTTACTTGGGGCATAAAACTGATATCCAACATGTATTGTAAGGGCTGACTGTGTGGCAGCCCAGATCATGACGCATGTCAGAACATGTTGACTTCTGAAAGAAATTAAGAAAAATACAATTGCATGTGATGTAACTCAGTGGTTCCAGGTGCCCAGGAGGTTCCTGGTAAAATGAAGAATAGTCGAAGTCTGTCTAAAGAGAGGTCGGTTCATTTTGCCACCATCTTGATAACGACAGCGAACAAGACCTGACCTCTTCTACACATGCGCCATCCAGTGGTTTCTGCCACGGAGTCCTTAGTTACCATGGCAACCACTCACTGCGCGATTCCCAGCCTTTTGGCAGAGATCATTATTAATTTAAAACATTACAACTTTAGCTTTTAACTCAAATTTCACCTCAAAATGCAATACATTATAATTTCAGTCAACATAAAATAACATCACATACAAAAAATAGCCTAATTTATATAGCGTACGCCTACATGAATATCTCCCCCACCTATAGCCAGGCATGGAATCCAGGTATGGAATAGGGATTGCACTTGCTCTGGCTGCTCTCAGCTACTCCTTGCTCTTGCTGGCCACACCTCAGACTCTGCCAAGTAAGGTATGGAGAAATTCACAGAATAAGTTACTATATAGGAATATATTATATTACATATTTGATTATCTCTGCCCACATGGCGAAGCCGGTGGTGAGAGATTATGTAATCAGTTGTGTGTGTCTGTCTGCCTGACTTTGTGTCCCCAGGTAATCTTCTCGGGTTTGCCAAGCTAAGATGTAATGGTTACACCTTTTGAACACAAGAGGGCAATAGCATACCGCAGATTCACTTTCACTGGTCGCTTGGTCGCCCCAACTGCTTCTCCTGGTCTGCAGCTCTCTGGCACCTGTTTAATGCCATACTTTGGGACATAGTGAACTCATAGTGAACGCATAGATCACTAGATATATCAACTTATAATACGAGTTTCATGTTTTGATGAGCATTTCCTGGTTGATAACAAGGACTGGTAAATAGTCCTTAGTTGATAAGAAGACGTTGGTGGTCATATCACAAAGAGATTCGCTTGGGAATTTTTTTTTTTATGCATAGGTAGCCTATATCAACGACAAATTGAGGTCAATATGGTCAACCCGTCGCCATCCTAAGAAAAGAAAACGTACAATTACAATTATTGCAAATCCAGATAGTGTAAATCCAGCGTCTCTGGCACCTGTTTGCAACATTCAAAACATTTTCCCCCAGGGAATCTCTTAGTTATGTCAATATTGTCCTGTCAGAACACTTATGTATGTACGTTAAGTATTTAATGTTCACTATTCTTATCAGCCAGCGAGCCAGGAACTGTTCACATGAAACCAATGGTGTAGTCCTGGGGTTTTCAACTGGTGTGCCATAAAGCAAGATAAAATGTGCCGTGGAATTGGATGACCAATTAATTTTTTACAAGGCTTAATAAAATATGATTTCTAAATTACATAGGGTGAATTAAGGGTGATTGGGACAGTTTTTGAATTTCTGTCTTTGTAAGCTTTCTTGCCATGCATGTAAAAAAAAATTAGCCCATATCATACTCGAAGGAGGTGTGGTATACTTTTGTGTAAACTGACCCAAAAACTTTTTTTCTTGGGTGATTGGGAGAGGGCCTTTCGGTGCTTGGGACAGCACATCTTATCATTGATTTAGGCTAGTGTAAGCATAATTATTGCACAATTTAATGAACCAAATATTTTAATGAACCAATTCAATGAGCCAGATCCAGCTAGTCCAGCTAGCACAATTAGTACAATTACTGCAAATCCAGCTAGTGCAATTTAATGAACCAAATCCAGCTAGTCCATGAACATTTTTGTGGTTGATTTGGGGTCCTCACACATGAAGAGGTTGGGAACCACTAATCTAGAGTATACATACAAGAGCTGAAAAGAAACTTCATTAGCAAAGCCTTTGGGGCTCTTTTGCCTAGAGGTCGCTGTTTGGCAGCATTACAGATTATCCACCAAATAGTTAATTAAACTACTGAACATGGCTTAGCAGCATCTCTACACCTTCACCCTCATTGAGAAAGCAAGGATCTATGAATATGCAAATTGGCAACAAACAACCATTCATATTTACTAGGAATTCCAAGTCAGCAGCTTAATATTCTTTCAAAACATATCAATACCTACTCAGCTTTCTGTGTATGCTGAAGTTAAGCTATCAAGTTACCATATATTGGCCCATGATAGGTTCGACCAATCGTGACATCACACTTGCGACTCAGATTTCAGAGAAGAACAGAGAAGCTCTCCCTCTCCAGGGGATGAATGTGAAAAAGGCACTCTGGTGACAAGTAATGCACAAAAAACAATCTGTTTTGTCGAAAGAGAAGATCTTTAACCGTTGTGTAAAATTACAAGCAATATATGACAGCATTGTTAATATTTGCCATTTAACAATTATCACATTTATCAATACAAATGCTATTTCATTTTTGTGATTTCTGTAAAAAGGAATCCATTATAATCAATACATGGAATAAATCATGTTTATCTTGAACAAATATAATTAAACAAGATGTTCATCACTAAACATTGAACCATTTTGTTTAATTTTTACCATATTTACTTGTTTTCACCTTAATTTCCCACACTTTTATTACCCTTCAGACCCAAACACCACATATGTAATATATATGTGTAGGGGGGATGCACAGTGTGCACTCAATGAAAATGAGTTATTTTACATGTTCTTTACAGAAAATGAGCCCAGGCCAATGAGTCTCAGGGTGAAAAAAATTATTCATTGTATCATTTCTCTTTTAGTAAACATTGAAACCGGGACCCACAGACCCGAACCTGAATCAAAATTCTCTCCCCCATCCACAACAACCAGAACCAGGAGAGGCAGTCATACCTGCACTCGCAACTGGAGCTTTAGAATTTATAAGTGATTACTTTCAAGTCTTGGCTGGGCCCTGGCTAACGGTATTATAGGCCTTTGAATTCCGTACGTGCTGGAGCAAAGCCTCAGATCCTCAGAAAGGGCCCTTTTATTTGTTTCAAAGTCTAGACTGAAAAGATTTTAGCAGCATTTAAAGCATCTCGGGGTTGAAAAAAAGATGTATTCATCATCAGAGGAGGATGGGAAACAGTGTTCAACTTTCGATTTCCATTCTGAAAAAACTTTTATGTAGTTCTTTTGAAAATGCCAGTATCATCTTAATGTCTCAGCATGTTTATTGAGAGACTGAACGAGTCATCAATTAACTCATTTGACATAATATTTAATGGCTCATGTATGATTCATATTCCTATATTCCTATATTCCTATACCAAGGACAGAGAACATATATAGTTTATGGATATTATCCTCTCTGGTCCAAATATCAAGGATGCGTAGGATGGGGACTTGGCCAAGAAAAACAAATGAGAAGTCCCAATGTTCATTGCAGTTCATTGCATTTTTCATGCATAGATCACTAGACGTATTAACATGAGCATTTCCTGGTTGATAAGAAGATGACAGTGGCCATATGGGCAATACTGAACATTAGGCTAAATACTTAACCTACAAACATAGTTCTGACAGCACAATATTGATGTAACTAAGACATTCACTGGGAATTGTTTTTAATGCATAGATATATCAACCAGAGGTTCACTCGGGTATTGCCAACTGTTGCCAGAGAGATGTTTACTGGAGTCTAGGTGAGGCTTTGTGTAGTATCGCCCTAGTGCATTTAAGATTAACCTCAATATTGATTTCATTGGACAATGGTGGAATTGAATACAAATAAAATACTTGTCATTGACCGATTTGAACATTTTATTTCATTGACGTTTGAAATGCTACAAACTAAGTGCCAGTCAGCTCCATTGTATTGGAGCAACAGCAGACATCTCTATGGCAGATATCTCCAAAACTTGGCAAATCACACCAAAACTATCTGGATAGCACTCCGGGTAAGGGGGACAATATGTTTTTTTTTTTTTTTTTTTTTATTTTG
>OMKL01122877.1:0-11027 GCA_900302295.1 Parasudis fraserbrunneri
GCCAGGCCAAGGTTGCCCCACATGAACTTCAGCTAGAGGCGCACCCACACACACACACGCGCACACGCACACACACACGCACACACACACACACGTACACACACACACAATAGGAATACACATGCAACAGGGGGACACACGCACATGCAGACGCACAGTAGAAGAACACATGCACAAGGGAGGGACACATGGAGACAAACAGTGACACAGACACAAAAACTGAAACCCAAACACTGATTCAACTCAATTGAAAAACAGTACACACAGCTCAAAACAGAAAGGCATTTGAGAAATTAGGTTAGGTGAGAAATCTTAGCTGGTGTTAGGTGAAGCATTCAGGCTAAGGAGTAGGCTTAGTGGGGACTGAGAGTAGGGAAGAGGCAGTAACTGGGGGCAGAGAGAGAGAGGGCCTGTCTTCTGGAGCGATACCTTGGTCTCTGAGGTCCAGCTGATAGTGCCGGAGTTCCTCATCTTCCAGTACTTGATGAACTTGGTACCAGGCTCCAGACGGGTCCCATCGGGCAGATTTTCATCCAGAAACAAGGCAGCCATAGTGGGCACCAAGGTGGTGTGCGAGACCCCGGGACCCCTAGTTTCAAGTGTACAGAGCATTGTTGAAAATAGCCCTGGTTTCTTAAAAGACCCATCTCTTTTGTTCTCTACGAATCAAAAAAGCAGGATCCCAGATTTTTTTTTTTTTTTCAGCTCAAAAGCATTTTTTTCTTAGAAAATCTATGAAGCAGCAGCAGCAGTTTTTTTATATTGTGAGGTAGTTCCATCATTTTCCACCACCAGAGCAGTCAGCGATACACTCATACAGACTAGATTACAAAGATGGCATATTTTCATTTTTTTTTTTCTTGAGAAAAAGACTTTTTTTTTTTCTTTTTTTTTTTTTTTTGCATCCATGCTGGGCCTAGAAGCACCCAGCACTGTCGGACGCCCTCCAGAGGTGGCGCTTACTCTGGACTGGAGGCCTGGGGGTCTGAGACCGGGGCCAGGACGGGACCTTGGGCTTGGGCTGGACCTGAGGCTGTTTCTGGGGCAGCAGCGGGGGGCAGCGCTGGGGCCTGTGTGGAGGCTGAAGTCATGTTGGTTCTGGTGGAGGTAGTGGGGCCGCTCCACTGCAGCCCCCTTTTCTCAAGCCTCAGCTTCTTCTTGATCTCCTTAACCTCAGCTTTCAGCTGCCGCCTCTCAGCTTTGAGGCGCTGTCGCTCAGCCTTGCGCACCGTCCTGTCTCCTCGCCGTGGGAACCTGGTATAGAATGCAATTAGGATGGCCTATTCATGGATTTACGTTTCACTTACATTTTATTTTATTCATTAGGAACAATGCACATCAATAAACACTGTTGCCCCACTAATTGTTTTGTTAACACTGTAAATTATTAAATGATGAGTCATTCTGATTATCTTTAAGTCTTCAAGAAATTTTTTTTTATATATCAAATACTTTAATGATCAAATAGATCCCAGATTCTGTATTTAATGACGTTTTATTTATTTTTTACTGTTGTACTTTTTTCCTCTAGCGGTGCCTGGCCAGATGGTACATAGTTGGATAATTCCATAAAGAAGCAAAAGCATTCATAAAAATAAAAAAGGGGGTCTTATTGTTATTTCCTGTTGTTAAATACAGTAAAAACCTCTTCTTGAGGTTCTGATCGACTCACCTCAACTCTCCAGACATGCCGTGCTCAGGGATGGACAGAGGCGTCTTGGTTCTCACCAGGTTGTGGCTGGGGTCGTGGCTGTGTCTGCACAGCTCACACAAGATGCAGGATGGGCACACGCTGAGGAGGAAACAGGGACACGCGGTGTCAGTAGACGCTAAGCGCAGCGCCTGCGGGCCGCCACTAGGGGCAGAGTGGCTGACCGCGAGGGAGTCGCACGAGCGAATGCGCGCGTGCGGGTGAGTTAGCGACATTGCCGTCTATAGAGGTGCTTTGCATCTAAAAACATCAGCGGGTAAAGTCAAAGTTATTCAACGCGTGTGACAACTTTTCATGGTTTGATGATACTCATGTTATGAATCTCACCTTTACAGAATATGTAAGGGAAAAGGGGGGAGGGGAGAGATTCCTTGTGTTTCTATAAGGATGAACGATCAAAGACCAATGAATGTCACAATTTCAAAAGAACAAACTATCGCTCTGCAATCAAGCATGCTTATGTAATTATTATTTTTTTGTTCCTCTGAAGACGAGGCACATTTATTCATCTTTGCGCCGTGTGTGCCCTGCTTCATCGGTTGTTTTAGAAATGAAAGAATCCTTGACTTTTTTCCTTTTTTCATATCCAACTAACCCATCTAGCACCCTCTTTGCTCCACGTTTTTGACATTTTTCACTTTCAAAGTTACCACTTTTGTCTTTCAATAAAAAAAAACGTATCCAAGAGGCTGGACAATGTATGCCCTTTTTTCAGCTATGGCCTGCTTCAGTTCCACACATTTACACCCGGGAGCTGCCAATTATAACCACAGTCTGACAGTGTCGGCCACTGAGCAGCTCCGCTGGAGCAGTTGTGGGGTTAATTGCCTTGCTCAAGGGCACTTAACCTTAATCTGTCAACAGTGGATTTTGAGGGGAGGGGGAGCGGGGAGAGCGTTGTTCATTCACTTCCCTTTGCCCAGATATGTCCTGCCAGTCTGGGGATCGAGTGTGCCGTGCTTACCTGCACTTATACGCTCCCTCTGAGGTGAGTTTGTTGCAGCTACTGCAGTTGGGGGTGTAGCCAAGGGACCCGTTAGAGGTGGAGGGTCCAGCCTTGGGCCCCAGCACCCCGCCACTGGCTCCAGGAGCCTCAGGGGGCCCCTCGGTGGCTTTGTGGGTGCAGCACTGGCCAGAGAAGTCATTACACATCCTCTCCACCACCTCTTTCACCACCTCATCCTTGAACTAGAGAGAAGATGGATATGTATGGATAGAATGTGAATTTACAAAAACGCCCCTATTATTACTATTAACAACATTATAACTACTTCTACAACTACTTTCTTTTTTTCTTTTACAACTATTTTTGTTTATTTTATTTATCATTATTATTTTCATTACCATTATTATAATCATTACAAAAGACAAGGTCATATATTATAATAAATCCTTACTTTCTCCATGTACGATCTGAACCAAACAGGAGGGGGCTCATCTTCTGGCTTACTCCCCTTGCTATCCCTTACGGCCACCTGTGGGAAACGGTAGATAGGTTGAAAAAAGAATCTATGAATACAAACTATTAAATATAAATTTTGACCCGGGCCATAACCGTATTTGGAAATGGTAAAGAGAAAATAATACTAAATCTATATATATATATATATTGTGACGGCCCTCCCTCTCTGTCTGCCGGTGCTTGCTCCCTGTTCTGGTTTTCTCTTGCAGGTGCCTGGTGGGCGAAGTTGGGAGGGCCATCGGTGTTAACCTGGAGCACCTGGGCATGGTACTCTCAGGGCTTCAGAACATCCCCACTCCAAGCAGATCTCTCTCTCGCTCGCTCCCCACTCCAAGCAGATCTCTCTCTCACTCGCTCCCCACTCCAAGCAGATCTCTCTCTCACTCTCTCCCCACTCCAAGCAGATCTCTCTTACTCTCTCCCCACTCCAAGCAGATCTCTCTCACCCTTTCCCCACTCCAAGCAGATCTCTCTCTCACTCTCTCCCCACTCCAAGCAGATCTCTCTCACTCGCTCCCTATGCTAATTTCTTTGGCATTTGTCTTTTGTTTTCCATCCTACACCTCCACACTACATCTTACACACATCCACTCACCTACATAAACTGATCTTTACAGACAAGACACACACCATTGTAACTTTGTTAATCCTGTTCAATTATCCTTATTTACAATAAATTACATTCTGTTTAATGATATCCTCGTGTATCCCTCATTTTTGTCCGTCCTCTGAGCCGGGTTGTAACAATCTCTCTCTCTCTCTCTCTCTCTCTCTCTCTCTATATATATATATATATATAGATAGATAAATATATTAGATAATTGAGGTGAGCTTGAAACTTCCACTTGAACATCCACAATAACTTGATTAGCCCTTAAAAGTTAGAATCTGTAATGCTGTCAAACAGTGACCTCTAGGTAAAAGAGCCCCACTTGGTATTGCACTTTGTTTACAGTTCTTGTTTTGGTTTGATGTGTGGGTTGGAGTTGAGTGGGTATAGAGGAGGGGTTGCTATTGCTGGTCACACCTCAGTCTCTACCAAGAGAGGTCTGGAGAGATTCACAGTATAATAAGTGACTAAATCAGGGAAGTTATCAGGGAAAGGCCTGTACCTCATTGGCTGCTGCGGTTGTCAATCACACTCATGTGACACCCATTCCTAACATACAGCGACGCAAGCAAGCGAACGAGCGAACATTGAACCGTTTCCAGTATTCTCAATAGACATGTCCTAACCAGCTCCGTGTGTCAGCGAACAGGGCAAACGATGTTTCCTTGCTTGCGCTGGTGTATCCTGCCTCCAAACTGTGGCTAGTGGTGGAAAACCAAACGTCTGTGTTTGATTTTTATTGATACCAGCTCTTTTGTCCAAGGTAATTTAACCTATATTCTGCAGTTTAGTCTAGTGGTCATATAGCAACTTGCTGGTTATAGTTAATTGTGCATAGAGAATATACAGTTGTAATAATGATGAATAACATGACTAGTCGACATTATGAGTATGACATATGGGAATAAAGGTCTCCAAGCTTTGCTAAATAAGATTTAGATTGTCTGCTCCCAATTCTTCAAGAAGAAAGGAGGAAAAAGAGTACAGAATACAGAATGCCCATAAAGGCTGGTTGGTTCCCATCCCTTATTAATTACTATTTTGCCCCAACTAACATGCAAAAAGAAAAGAAAAAAGAAAGTCCAACATGAGGAAATCTGCACTAAGTATTTTCCTTACAGCTTCTCTCTCAGGCGTGACCTGTGTGCCTTTATCCACTGTCTTGACCCTGGATGGATAGGGAGGGGCAGGACGGAGGTCCCCCTTCAACTCCTTCACCTCCGTCTTCAGTGGGCCTCCGCATGCCTGCCCCTTCATTTTGTAAACGTTCATGTGCAACTGGTTGCCCTGCTTCTCTGCACTCTGTGGGTGAGGGGAATACGCACAGCAAATACCATTGAAAGTCGACACCGAAGCAAATTCCATGCAAATTACACCACATAGTTCGAACTTTGCATTGTGATGAGCTGAGATACGTTCCAACAAATGCCAAAAATGTCATGGCAATGCACCCATGACCTAACAATTCCTCATTCCTCAAGCATTGTTCTGCATTATTTACATTCTGCCAATACATTGCCACAATCGCAGCGATATAGTTACATCTTTTGTCACCACTATATTTTTCTGTGCGACATCAGTAAAACAGAAGAAAAAAAATAAGCGTGTGTTATTAGTAAATTTTAAATAAAATATAATAGCAATGATACACTTGAGGTTGTGCTATGCCATGATTTTGACCCAGCAGTGACAAAATCTCACGGCATAGCGATCCCTCTCATGAATTACTGCTTTATTATTTTATATATTGTATAACATAATATAATGTATGAACAAATGTATTTTGTTACATTGTGAGGAAAGGACAAAATGCAATACCTTCACAGCCTCTTCATATTCCTCTGAAAATAGTTAAATAAAAATATAAATTCATAGATAAATAAACAACAATTAATAAGTTAGTTGCGGTTTGGATAATAAACTGGAAATTAAAATAATATTTAGTTTGATATATTGATTGATCAGTACATTACATGTATTCCAAAACTCTCCTATGGCGCCTTAATTTGGTAAGACTTTTCTTTACATTCTGCTTCAAAGACATATTACTTCACTGGATTTTACTTACCTTGACTGTTTATGGAAATCTGAAACAGAAAAAAAGACAATAATGGGTGTCTCAATATGTTTTGTGCATAAAAAATAAGTCAATAAGTCAATAACAACTCAGATACTTGACAATGTAAACAACTAGCCTACACATAATGGCATGAATGTAGGGTTTCCAAACACAAACTCAGGTCTAACAAATAACAGCTCTAAGATGATAAGAATACCACAAGCACGCACATAATTTGATCTCACCTCTTCATTGTCCTCATCAAAATATTTAACTTGAAAGTGGCTGATCCCAAATGATGCTTTAATCTGAAATGTAATAAATAATAATAATAAGCTGATACATTATTATAACAACATACCAACCGCCATCGTACTAAATCATAAAACTGACTTTGAGACGTATGCCTACATAAGCAAAATGACAATGACAAATTGACACTAACAACACACCAGAATGCGCGAGCAATTAGACACGTCCAGATTTAATTTGTATGTAGCCATTTACTGAAAAGTGAAATACGGTTGCCTTGTTGCAAATATACAAGTTTGCAGAATAGAACAAAATGTGCACACAATTGTCGCTAAGGTGGCGAATGTCCTTCAAGTGGTCCAGTGTTTATGTGGCGAGGCCATGACTGGGCCTGCTTTTTTACCGAACTGCGCCAGCTTTTAGCAGACTGGCTCTGCTAACGTTAGCTAGCTAGCTGCTCAGTGCTTACCCAGGCTTCCACAGACTCCCACTCTGACTTGTCCAAATCTGGAGCCACGAATCTTTTCACATTTCCCCTGAAGTTGACTTTAATAGTAACGGGGAGCCCCATGGCAGCGTTTTTAAACTAAATAATGGTTATCATTTGCGGTGACAATGGACAATTTGATCCTTTGCCCTCGTCTGCCTTCTTCTTGTTTACATCGTCAGCTGCGTCTTGCAAAAATACGATGACGCGTGTAGTTTTTTTTTACTTGGCGCATGGGCACTCCGTCATTTTGTCGCACCGTGAGTTCGTCATCTTTAAGCTCAGAAGTGTGGCTGACAGAAGTGGGGAAAGCCACACGTTTAGCCCTGAATTGAATGCTCTTAGGACAATCGTTTTTCCCTGTTTGTGATTAAATAAGATGTCTTCACTCCTCAAGGTGGACAATGAAATCAAAACTAAGGTAAAAACCCAAACACTGAACCTCATGTATAACGTTATGTGGCATGCTTTTTGACGTTAGCCACACTTGCTAGCATGATTTGGTGCCTCAGATAAGGCCAAGCTAAAACCGGCCGGCTAGCGGTCGCTTACCAACTTGTTTCCCGCCCCCGTCACAAACAACCTGTCAAACAGTCAGGTTCTGTGCCACCGTTAATAGGTTCTTCTGCTATTGGTATATGAGTGAGAACTTCTGATAAACTATACGCGGAGATGGCTAACGTTAGGTTCCTGTAGTAGACAACTTGCCGGTGTAAGGCCTAACTAACCTTACCTATCAAGGTAACTAGGAATCATAACGGGCTTCCTTTGCTCTCACGTAAAATGAGTAAGTATCTAGTCTACGTAGCTATAGGCTATTTATTCAGTATCGGCACCGAAAACGGCGCAAACATGAGTAAACATAGTGGTTGTTTATGGACTAACGTTATGATTGAGCCTTCCTGATGTTTAGGCTATTTGGTGGTGTTTTGTCATTCACTCATTGTCTATTTTTATTTTTATTTTTATTTTTACAGGTTGATGCTTTCAGGGAACGGATTACTGGAGAGGTGAGTGTTGATTCCATTTTGGAATATGAAAACGGTTTCACGGGAATTCTGTTGCTAGGGAACAGTTTGGACCCAAGTGTATTTCCTGTCAGCTATTATATTGGCAAACACTGCAACAGGAAATACTATTGGGTCCATTTTGTCAAAGTTGAAAATGTCTACAAAGTCATATGCTCTAACAGCTGCTGGGATTGAAGACCTAAAGCATGTGTCTCTTCCAGGCAGAGGACCTAGTTGCAAATTTTTTCCCAAAGAAGTTATTGGAACTTGATCACTTCCTCAAAGTAAGTAACGTACCATACATTCAGCCATTAACTGTAAGGATGATGAACCAATGCCACTTTTTCACTGCCGACACAGATTTTTTTAGTGCTAAACTGTAAACAAGTATTGTTATATAACGAGTTCTGATCCAGTTCGTTACTTTTATTGAACAGTATGAACTTAGATCATAAGTTTGGGGTCACTGAACAAATTGATTTAAGATAGAATTTCTCTCTCTCACTACTAGAGGGATCTAACATGTTTCTATGTGTCAAAAATGCAGAAAATCAGGTTTCTTTGCTTTGATTTCTGACATCTTGCACCTTGTTGTTGGTATCAGAATGTTGTATGGAATATATTTTCCCGATACAGATTCCTTATTTTAGCCTGGTTTTTGGCCCAAAATCAGATTATTAAATACAGATAACTTAGTCGTGTGTGGTGTGCAGTTTTAACTGGTTTATCAAATCCATATTTCTTTTTCAGTGTCATTGCAGATCATATAATCTCATATGCTTTTACAAGGAGTGAAAGGTATCTCTGTTTGTTTCTCAGGATCCCATCATTAACATATGTGAACTGAAGGAGATCCACTCAGAGATCAACCTGACTGTACCAGACCCTATTCTACTCTCAAACCTGCATGACGGTTTAGAAGCGGTGAGGCTACGTTTTGGAAATACATTTCTGGCACTGTTTACTTCAAGGATCAATTCACTTTGACCTTAGCATGTCTGGGGAACTTTTTACTGTATATAGTTAAGGAAAAATCAAAATGTCAGATAATCGGCCGGACCGATTAATTGGTCTATCGCTACTTCAGTGTCTTTCCTCTATCATTAGACCACATGACTGGTTTGACTTTGAAGGCGTACCGTATACAGTACAAGATGTGTGTATTTCGGTTTATGTAAAAGAGTGAGATTAACATCTTCGTTCTAAGTACTCTTTGTTTTACATAGGGCCAAGGAGTATACATGATGGCAGCAGCGACCTTCACCGAAAGTTTAGCCTAAACTACCATCGGTTCCCTTTTAACTCTGAAAATATTGCTCTTATCGTGTTCTCTCTGGTGTGATTAGTAGTATTGTGGTGAATTATAGACAATAATCGATATGTTGTTAATAATGTAATTTGTGGTTTTGAATTAGGTCACCTCTTTAGCTTTAGCATTACTAATTATATGCAGAGATAAAATCCCAACGCTGGGTTGTCTTTGAGACTTGCTGTCATGACTCCGTACAGAGCGGTGCTGTAAAATGTAAATAGATTTTAGTTTTTATTTTGTTTACAGCAAAATGCCAAAAAGAGAAAGCTGGAGGATGGAGCGGAGGAGGACAAGGGTGAGTATGAGACTCGCTGGATAAGAGGGTCAATTCGTAATATTTAATTACATCATCATCGCAGACATGGTGATAGGCCAATGACAGGTGACTGTAATCTGATAACGTGGGATCATCGTTAAATGACAACCGTGGGCCGATGAGCCGTGTTTGTGGCACTGCGCCATATTGGTAGGCAGCACGTGACGTGTCACGAGGATACTATGAATAGAGTCTGATGTCTGGGTCTGTTCGTTAATATGCACCACACCAAATCTGGTTATCCCTACTTTAATTTGTCCTACAAAGTTGATGCTTTTGATTTGACAAAGAACATTCCATTGTGTCCTGTATACAGATTACCTGATATGATATTTTGAGGCCAATACAGATATCACTTCTTTTTTTTCTTTTTTATGTGAAGCACCTAGATGGATAATGTCACTCACTGACTCACGCACTGGGTGCATTCCAAAGATAAAAAAAAAAAAAAAAAAAAAACATCACTTCCTCTGTCCTCGATTCCACTGTGACCCGGAAACTGAAAAATTGCCGCCATCTTTAAGGCTGCTCCAAAGCCATCGGAAACGCACAGGGGAAGCCTGAGGTTTCCTCGCTTGTCTCCTACGGCGGAGGATACGTATGCGTGTCCTCATGCGGAGATGTTTTTTCCCGAAGAGGGTTAGGTAGGGTTAGGGTTCGACACACAAAGCTCCTCCCACAGACATCACTTCAAAATGGCGCAGGAGTGAACAAGGACGTTCCATTTCTTCTAACCACATTTGTTTCCTCCGCCTCTTTTGCTCACGTCTCTTCCTCGTTTCCGCTTGACGTTTCACTGAGTCGAGGAAGAGACGCGAGCACACATCTATTCACATGTCGACTCACTCGCAGTTAACCATTCTGCCCCTAGTGGTGTGTCACGTGCGTTGCTCTTTGTGGAAGGCCCGTTCAATCCGTTCTGGACACGTCTTATAGCTTACAATCGGGGAAATGACCCAAGTGACGCCTGAACTGCTGTGTGTAATACCATGTACGAACAAAAAATTCCACCGAAAATCTTAGTCTCAACAACACTGTAGTAATGAAGCACGTTTGTGTTTATAAGAGAAGTATTTGGGATCTGTTACACCAGGCGGGTGTTATAAAGCTGGATGTCAGATATATCCCTGCATCCCTGGTCCTGTCAGAAGAAGAACTCATGTCAGAAAGGCGACCTGGGCTTTTATATTTGAAAAATTCCATTGTATTATGATGGTCCCTGTCTGCTCGTGTTTGTGACTAAATTATTTTTCCCCCCTCTTTGACTACAGTGACTGGCACCAAGGTCTTCGTCATGCCAGGTGGGATGATGAAGAGCAACGGCAAGCTTGTCGACCTGATCGAGAAGGTCAAGCCAGAGATCAGGACTCTCATTGAGAAATGTAACACGGTGAGTAGTATTTCTCCATTCAGTAGCCTCTCACTCCGTCAGCACTACACGCTAGTATGTATATACTCACCCAGTCGACCTTAGTAGCCTGAAAGTCACTACTTCGGAATCGGAAACACTCTATTCGCCAAATACAGAGAATGTACAGGAATTCGTCTTGGGTGACAACCGTGCATTCAGCAACTCTCAAGTTCCACAGTGTGACAGATACACATCATACTGTGACAGATACACATCATACTGTGACAGATACACATCATACTGTGACAGATACACATCATACTGTGACAGATACGCATCATACAGTGACAGATACGCATCATACAGTGACAGATACGCATCATACAGTGACAGATACGCATCATACAGTGACAGATACACATCATACAGTGACAGATACACATCATACTGTGACAGA
>OMKL01122882.1:0-10077 GCA_900302295.1 Parasudis fraserbrunneri
ACATCAGACCAAAACAAAAGATGTAAACAAAATATCAGGCTCTCTTTTGCCTAGAGGTCACTGTTTGACGGCATTACAGATTCTACCTTTAATTTCCAACCCGACGTGATATGCATTAACTTCTGAATGTATATCGTGAGGTTTGTGATGATGGATCACTCGATGCGCCTCTGTTCTGAGATTAAGTACCATTGCACGTGTGCAGTTTAGCTAGACAGACCATTGCAGATACACAGACACACACACACACACACACACACACACACAGATATAGAATGTTTTATCACATTGCTTCATATGTAATCCATAGATAGAGTATGCATATACGTATGGTGATTATTAGGGTGCTGCTGTAAATAGTGTATCATAGTGGTTCACACATCTTACTCAGCTGTTAACTGCTGATCTGAATGAAAGCACAAGTCTGGAGGGGCAGTCTCACCTGCCTCATCCTGCGTCCCAACCAGCAACCCAACAGCTGTTGTTGTTTTTTTGTTTTGTTTTTTAGGAGATTCTGGGTTAGCAAGAGAAGATTGTAGTTGCATAAAGATGCAGTTTGTAAAGTCAAGCGTCTCCTCCCCTAGGTGTTAGCTTGGGCTTGTTGCCTCTGATATTGCTGTTAACTACACACTGATCGTCCTTGGATAAATAACCCTGGCTACATTTGCCAGAATGTGAAAAGCTTACATGCCTCTGGGAACAGTTGTATACAAATCTGACAAGATGTTTATATGGTCAGAATCCACAAGGAATTATTATAAGGAATCTAGAGAATCTGCCATATGGCTGTGGGCAACCAGTAATCTAATATATAGTAGTATAATGATTATATGTTATAATTATATATATATTATAATATTAAATGAGTAAAGTGATGATATCCCAAAGCAGAAACTCTATGTTTCTTGTCAAACTTTCTGAAGGCAGAAACTCTATGTTTCTTATAAAACTTTCTGAAGGCGACTACTATATGATTTGTATATTACGTTTTCCGTATGGGAGAGAGCTGCTTTTCTTGTCTGACTGACAGCAGATTTGGAAAAGTGTTGTAGTAGGGCAAAGTAAAGTTCTGTGAGCTTTTTTTATAGGATCTACATTTATCTCTTGATTCATGATAACATCGTAGAGGCATCTCATTGCTTAATATTTGGCAAACGTGATCTGTAAGCTTCGTTTCGTATTTACAAACTACGCTGAAGTGATGGTTAAACACCAAACTTCAGAAGGGAGCACAGTCATTTCACTTGGCTTCCTCATTAAAGTGGCAGTACACTGAATTTATCATTTCGTGCAGGGGATGTCTTTTAGACGATTTTAAATGTATTGAACTGATACAAACTAAGGAGTCAAGTTAGAATTGAATATGCTAATTGAATCAAGATGATAAAAATGTATTTTCAAGACGAGATAACCACATGTTATGACAAAAGGGCAAACTATAACTTAAAAAAAAAAAAAGTAGAGTATTTAAGGTATTGTAGCTTGTTTGTGCTACTATCTCACTCCTTCCTCTCTGAATCTTTTGCCAGAGCGACGTCGTAGGTTGAGTCTATATAGTCTGTGCTCAGGAAATCAACAGAGTGTGTTTAGTGGCCTCAGTTGACCAACACAGATGTGCCACATAAGCATGGGGGGAGGGGGGTTCCGGAGGAGGCGGGGCCAAGTTATACTGCCACTCAAACTAACGTCAAGTATACTTGAATTCTGTATATTCCGTATCTACTTTCTATATCCAAACTAACACTCAAAAGATAAACTAGGCAGAAAGCTCAGGTTGCACTGTATTAACCGCCAACGTTTTAAATTGTACATAGCAGTAGGCTGCATCAAAGGGTTTCGCTACCGCTTGTGTATGCGGCTCAACGTGGTTATATCTTGAGAGGGCGACGAGTCTTTGCGCGTGTGTGTATATATATAATGTATAAAAATGCATATTATGATCTTAACATGCTTGAATACCAATGCCTGTCTGTGCTCCATTGGATGTGTGTGTTGTGGCTATCAGATGGCCACAGGCGGGTACTGTGGCGTTTTAAAGGTATAGGTCATGTTTTCTAGAAGCCTGTCTGACTAATCATGAACCCATAGCACTCACAGTCTGTCCGAAATGCACTGGCTCCAGTGTTCTGGTTATTGAGATGTTAGAGGCAGAAGTTATTCCATTAGGATTTGCTAGCAATGCGAGTGCAAGGCATTTGAGGCTGGAAACCATTTCTTCACAAAACCACATTTGTCAGGCATTCTATATAGTACAGTATGTTGTGAAACAGTGGGGGGAAACTGCAACGTACTGCATGTGAATTTTTTCGGACAAATTATTATGAACGACTTCTGCCTTTATGCCAAAAGCCAAAACCTCTTTGACAAGTGCTTTACTGAAAAGATGCAGTTTATATTGTTGAAAGGAAGTCCAATTCATGATGAAAACACGGAACTAACCTTTGGACATTTTTTTAACAGGCCTATGAAAAAGGCGCAAGTTCTCAAGGAAAATGTTCTCTTGCCTTTCTAATATTTGTTCACTTTATGCCGATTGACATTGTAGACCCTCTCAGTACCTTGCCCTCTGGGTCCCAGTCTGGTCTTTGTGTAAACCTTCTACATTCCAAGAGCCATTGTATTTTATCAAAAGTGGAACTGTCCCACTTTCTACTTTGTTTTAACATCTTTTTGATGACAACCTGGAACAAGTTACCATATACTGTGTGACACTGCCCATAAACTCCTTGTCGATCAAGATTTCTCCAGCTTACGTGAAACAAAACCGATGCCTCAAAAGTAACTGGATTTGACCGCAGTTTGACTGCATTAGAGTCGTCTGCAGCTTTTGACAATATTGTTTAATAACTATCTTTTTTTTTAAGGGTGGGGACACTTCTGTGGACCAACCAACGAACAGAGCGAGCTATAGAGCTGCTGGTTGCAGCTAAAAAGTAGTAACAGCAACAAAGATGTTGAATTTACACTTACTTGACCAAGCAGCAGTGGTGGATTGAGCATTTGTGCAACTGCTTACCAACACTAAGTAATACTGTAGATGTGTCCTCCCTAAAGTTTTATCCTGGGAATTGCATCTATTTGTGCCTTGTCTGTCCCAGATACAGCCTCTACAACGATCTAAAGGTAAAGAGGCCTTTGCCCCCCCATCAAACGGATTATTCCAACAGTTACACAAATTGGCTCAACAACAGATCAACACTGCTTTGTAATAGCCGACAAGAATGAAATATGAAGAAGCATGTCAAAACTCAAGTGAGAATTAAGGTATATTTCAAGGGAATTACCAAAAATATACCCTGCCCCATATTTGTACTAGAGCCTTGTTCACATTTGAATTTCTGGGCATTCTGATATCCTCAAAAGCTTGAAGCATACTGTAGTAAGGATGGTTAATACAAAGCTAATTTAAATGAACGGAATTTGGTTCAATTTATTGCCTTTTTTTTTAACACTGCCACAATATAACTTGTTCTCAGGCTGTTGCTGTTTGACATGCAGTTTAAATCTTTTATTTGTATTATTTAAATTTGTATTATTATTATTATTATTAGTGTATGTCGAATATTATGTCTATAGTATGATGTCAAATGAAGTTGTCAAAAGCATGGCTGAAACCACTTTTAAACTAGCTATGCTAATTGTGAGCAATTTAAATAATTTGAAGCTTTTGGAGATGTTTGATCACATCAGAACCCTGTGAAGGAGGTCGACAGTACAGCTGAATATAAAAAAAAACACCAATAGTGGAAAATGTAGATAATATATAACATTTAACCAATATGCATGTGTCTAACTGTTCATCGGGAATAATTCATGTCTTTGCTATGGAAGTTCAACCCAACACTGAGAGACTTCTCAGCACTCCAGGAAGGAGCACAAAACAGGCTTTGTACAACAGAGTGTATAGCATCCACATCATTATGTATTTGTACATAGGTATAAGAAAGACATGTATGCTTTAAAATACTCATGCTGGACTGAAACTGGCTCATTGAATAATATTGTATTTTGATCAAATGTTGCACCAAGTTGTTCCGAGTTCAACTTTGTACATTTATGTGTAACCACTGTACTTTGATCAAATGTTGCACCAAGTTGTTCGAGTTCAACTTTGTACATTTATGTATAACTAGCTTAACTGAGCATATTTTCCTGGACTACTGTCTCCAGGTCATTAGAGTTTTACAACAGTGAACTGACTGATATCAGTCAACTAATGTTGCTTAGGACCAGAAAACAAATGAGAAATTGTCAAAATAAAACTTGGGGATAATTATTAAGAAACTATGAAAAAAAAGATGGAATTTAATAAATACATGGAGACACTTTTGCATGTCAGAGCTTATAATAGGTTAAAGATGGTATACAAGAACTACAATATTATGTGTGATTAGGACAAATGCAAAATCAGCCGCCTTAGTTTGAACTAAATTTACCACCTTCTCATTTACTGACATTTGATAAAGGGTAAAGGCAGTAGCATTGCTAACCCTGTGCAAAATGTGTGGTTTTCCAACGTGATTTTGGTCATAAAGCTCAGTACCTATACAAATAGATTAATGTATTCTTAAGCAAGCTAGCTAGATTTATTAAAACAGGTGATTTTATCATGTAACAGTTGTAGGTATATTATATGTACTGTATATAGAGCAAGATGTTAGAAGCTTCAGGGTTCTTCACTCATGATTGTCTGGTTGGGACGGAGGTTGACTGAGTAATACTGTGTTCATGCATGATCAGTGAGCTTGCTCGCAAATCCTGGAGCCTTTTCTTTTTGAAAGCGTCACGCAACTGTATATTTGGCTCATCGCTCTGCAGCAAACCGAATATAATGACTATTGACTTCATATATTTTTAAAGACCGTGAAATAGATGGGACAGAAATGATGAAACATTTCGATGAGAATAAAGAGAAAATAAAGTTGAAATGTGAAAGATGTAGTCGTCTTGTTTTATTCAAAAAGAAATGAGCAATCGAGGAGTGTACACATCTGTTTTTGTGTTCCCTTTAAAATCACATTTGTAAACTAACAGATCATTTACAGTAACAATGAAGTTGCCTCTGTCACTTCATTTTGTCTTTCCATTGGCTTTGATGGCCAATTTCACCATCGTAGCCTCCTTTTCTGGTCTGTGAGCACTGATTCCGGTATTCACACCAACCCAGACGAAACGCACCGAAGGGGGGGTTAAACGCTCCAGAGGTTCGAATCAACCCGACTAAACAAGCCTGGGGTGAAAGGCGCCCCAAGTTTGTGAATGTCTCTACACTCACGTTTGGTTTAAGAGTCAGAGTCCCCCGTGTCCCATTTGCCTTTTGGCTGCCACCACTTAGCGTAGATGGATTCCTCGTAGTCTCCGACGCCTTCAAACTCGACGTCAGGTGACTCGGCGGCTCCCAGTGCTGCTTCCTCCGGACCAAAAAACTCCTGCAAAACATGTGATCCGAACTCTTAAAGGGTAATTGCACTTAGTTTCAACCTAGGCCCCTATTTTTCTATTATCCGGTATCATAATGATCGTTCCCAACCCAGATCTCGCAAATTGGACCACTATTCTTTTTATAAATGCTTGAGTTTGCAGAACTCTGTCCAGCTTCAGTTCATTCCATGGGGGGGGGGGGCGAGTGTGTAACAGAGAACATCAGAGAACAGACTCGCAAACACCCAAATACAGAAGATCCTTTTTAACACTGCAATGCTGGTGACACATCTCTGAAAATACTGTGCATTCAAACTTGAACATATAACACAACTCGCTCAATAGTGGCCTAATTGGCGATATTTTCATTAGAATTAATAGTATGATGCTATGTGAAAGTAAAATGCGTTCAAAAATAACAGTAAATAAAACAATAAAGTTCAGTTACCATTTAAAGCGATAATGTGTAATTGGCGCCTGCTGGCCGTGAGCGGTACTGCCTCGGTGCCCGCAATACATTTCACATTACCTTCTTTACTCTTGTCGTGTTTGTGTGCTTTCTTTTTTTGCATGCTGACTTTCTGCAGAGCAAATTCTCTGTTTCTTGGTGGTCGAGGGGGCTGCGTATTTGTTTTCCAAAGTTGCAGAAAATACCCCACGTTCTACGTGTGAAGAAACTATCGCGTCTCATTCGTTCTCGGTATACATCTGGCATCATGAAACGGCTGGCCAAGCTGGTCACACCAGACTATTTGAGGCTGTAGCAGCTTAAGTCAGTGGTATGTTGAAGCCCCGGGGAAAATGGAAAAATAACACATTGTTGCTTTAAGGCTATGGGCTCTTTTTTTGTGCTGGCACAAGCGCAGGCTGATTGGCAATTTTGTTGGGCGCAAGGTGAATTATTTCCACCTGCACCTGTTTGGTCATTTCGTGGCTCGAAGGGAACCCGCTTGGATGGGGTGGCTCAGCTGGGGATGTGACAGCACAGATCCACCGGTGCAGTACAATTTTGGTATCCATTTTGGCATAAAATGGCACCTTCGCCCGCTCAGACGCCATCACTCTGAGCTATTTTCGTGACAGTAGTCTAGGCGAGGGCGCACGGGAACATCTGTCCAAATGTTAGACTGTGCATTTCATCCCACTTTGCATTAAATCCTTCAGCTGAATGACGCCTTTTAATCAGTTAATCACAACAAGCGATTAAAGCTTTACAGATGTGGTTACTGAATTCATGTGTGGATCAGAATCAGTCGATGCGCATCGTTACACATGGAAAACATCATGGTGAGAGGGATTCCATAAGTTATCAAACATAACTAAGATAATCAAATGCAGCCGTGAGCACAGCGCACTGAAAGAGAAAAGGACACGTGAGGAGAGAGACAGAAGAACGTAATCCTCACATTAGGAGAAATCTAAGAGTGGTAGGCCTGTAGGGTCACAGTATCTTCTCAACCTATGATATCTAGTGAATACGCCTCACAGAAGCACACACACACACAGTTATTGCTCATATCAAAAATATTTTGGAGCCAGGACAATTACGTACACACCCGAGTCTTCCTCAGGGACTGACTGGACTGACCGTGAGGAAGATCGAGGACTGAAATGTCAGATGTGGGCTACAGGCGACTTACTTTGTGCTGGATGGAAAATATTTTTTTGTATAATTGAGCAAACATTCGCTTTAGCGTTTGGAGGAGTGGCAGGAGACACGTTACATTTTGTGAGATAGGCCAGCATGTAGAATAATTACCTATCTGTGCACTGCCTTTATTCATATTTATTTTTTGTTGGGTCAATCTATGGTATATCTTAAATATGATGAATGAATGAAAATAACGGATTGCAATAGGTGTAGGCTATTGAACACATCAAGTGTATGACGTGAAAATAAATGATCCATTCATTCATTCATTCGGATGATGATATAGCTTAATATATAATTGTCTACATGCAAATATTGCCATTGGCTCTCTTTGGAGATGGTTGAAGTTATTCTGACGTAGCCAGGCACGTATTGTTCTTAAAGGGAATGAGAGGAGCTGATTTGATTGGCCATATCGAAGCCAGGCCCAACTCCACCTGCTAATAATGTATTCCTCCTACTCCAACCCTGCGCCGCGCTGTGCTGTACCACGGATGAACTTGTGCCAGCACAGCCACATGCGCCAGCACCCTGAGCTTACACCTGCAACGTGCGCTTGCATCTACATTCACAAAAATAGGGCCCTATATTTGGTCTTAACAAAAGTATTACTGTCATTTTGATAATATTTTTGATTAGAAATACTTTCCAGTGACAATACATAAACGTTTCCAGGTTCACCTTGTGGGATGTCACCGATGAAGGAAATAAAACTGAATATCTCATCGTATTACCTCATCGTCCATCTGCAAGAAGTTTTCTGCAAATGCCAGCATCTGCCTGAGTGTGACAGTCTGGTTGTAATGTCTAAGAGCCTCCTGTCCAAACACAGATAATCAGTGGTCAATAATAACAAATATCCAGTGGCCCTGGTTTTTTCATTTCATAATTAGGCCATAAACATAGAACATCCCGAACAACTCAGGCAACTGATGTTTGACCTATTTATATATGTGAATAGTCTATGTGAATTGCCAACTTATTATTTTCATGGAAATTTAGCACTTTGTTCTGGCAACTCTGGATGTAGGTTGAATTTACAGTAGAGGTTAACAGAGTAGATCATCCAGTGATAAATCAATTAGTTGATTAATCACCGTCATCCTTAAATATCAGCCATCTTGCCAGCCGGGTGTACGTAAGAATCCATGTATTAATATAACTGTTGAAATACAACTGCTCATCAAAATTAAACTGAATTAATTAATTATTTATTATTATATCTTCAGGCTGTAAGTTGTAGGTTTCAATTGCTTATATATAGTCAATCATTTTAAAAGTAAGAATGAATTAAACCATGCTCAAAATGTAAGATTTTACGATGCATTTAATCAGGATAAAATACAAATAAAAATAAATTTTTATTGAATCATTACACCCCCATGGCCATACACGGTGTACATAATAACAAAGATTTGGTTTCATAAGGGGTCATGATATCTCACCGTCCTGGGGGTGAAATGCCTGGGTTCCAGGCCCCACTCCTGACCGTGGGCCTGGTAATACAGCATGTTCTGTTTCATGACCTGGTCCTCAGGCTCAAACAGAAGGTAGCTGGATGCACAGGGGGCCGCACTTTGCCCATCGTTTACTGGTCAAAAGAAATCATTTTTCAGTTATAATTATTCATAAAGGATGAGTTCACAAGGGGTGGTGGTGGGGGTGGGGGGCAACACATATTCCTATTTAGGGCATCGAGAGCTTCTGTGATTTGATTTACATCGTAAAGTACCTGCGCATTTTTTTAATAAGGTTTTATAAAAATTGTATTGGACAATTTGTTTGGTGTTTGCTCTCAAGTGCAGAGTGACGCAGTTCACAAATTAGGTAATTTTCCCAGGAAGAGAAAACGGTGGATTTCTTTAATTAAAAGTAAATTATTTATATGAATTTTTTGGCACATAGTGACAAATAGATGAGATGTGGTGCTGTGCATTGTGGGGTAGATGTGGAGGACTGAATGGCTGCTTCCCGATTCATTGTATGTACTACATATATAAAGTATGTATATAATATTACATACTGTAGGAGTGTTCAGTACTGTTCAGTACTTGGAGAGCAGTATGTGCAACATATACATACAAGCACACTTGGAGGACTTGCACACCCAGGGGGAAGTAGTAATACCAGAAGAAGAAACCCATTCACTCACAGCTGTTTCCACTTGCTAGTTGTGCAATCAGGAGCATATACTGTTTGCTTGGGAAATTCCAATGCAAGGGTACCAGGGCCGGCCAGAGGCATAAGTGAACTAAGCGCCTACTTAGGGCCCCCATGGCCACCAGAGGGAGTTTTCGAGGAGTCCACAATGCAACGCGCACAGGTTGCCACAGGAAGCCTGCTGTAATGCAGATGCCTTCTAGCCACTACCCTCCTAACATTAGTTGGTTAGGACAGTAATGGCTAGAAGGCATCCACATAACAGTCAGCTGCATTGCACTGTGGACTCTTGGAGAAACCTAAATGGCATGGCAGCTTTTATGAATGCCCACCATTATACAGCTTTACAAAGACAACAGGATACAAGCAAAACAAGGCACACAAAAAGTAGAAAACACAGTAGCTCGGGAGCTGTAGGTGTGTGAATGATCAAGCATTGACAATAGTCAATAGTACTGGCAGCGCCGAGACAGTGGGGGGCCCCCAAATCAAATTCTGCTTAAGGCCCCATAAAGGCTTGGGCCGACCCTGACGGGTACTTTAGGATGTCAATCAAACGTCAGTCAAATCGACCTCCCGCCCCACCCCAAAGGTCTGTTGCGTCAAATCGCGGAAGCTCGCAATGCCATAAATGCCTTTTCCATGGATTTTAAAAGATGTCTGCCCTCATGTTTGATGTTGTTTGATTAGTCTTCCTAATCTACCCCACAATGCAAAGCATCTAACATCCACTTTTGCTGTTAGTTAGTGTTAGCGCTAAGATTCGTTGCCATTTTAAGTGGATGTGGGGTAGATTTGGAGGACTGAATGGCATCAAACATGGGGCAGACATCTTTAATACTGTT
>OMKL01122900.1:0-14510 GCA_900302295.1 Parasudis fraserbrunneri
TGGGCACGGTGCCCGTGTTGGTAGAGCCGGGCACTGCGGGGATGGGCGTGCCCACGGTGCGCAGGTTCTGGATGACGGAGGAGAGGAACTGCTGGCTGGCGCTCTCGTACAGGTCGAAGCAGATCTGGTAGGCCATCAGCAGGTTGTCCTCCTTCACCAGCTTCTCCAGGATGTCGCTCACGGCCTGCGGGTCGTCCAGGAAGATCAGGCACTGGGGGGAGAAGGGGACACCAGGTGGGAAAGGGACTGTTAGATTAGACGGTCATGATGGTCAAGTGGTTCTGTATTATATTCTAAAGTAAATTCTGTGTTCTGTATAAGTAAGAAGCAGTTCAGTATTTGACTAAAACGTACGTATACGCTTCGCTATGTTGATGTTAAGCAGTCAGTTTACCCAACAGACATTAATGAAGTCAGGCTTCTCTAGGTTGATGTTAAGCAGTCAGTTTACCCAACAGACATTAATGAAGTCAGGCTTCTCTAGGTTGATGTTAAGAAGTGTTTACCTGACAGACGTTAATGAAGTCAGGCTTCTCTAGGTTCATGTAGAGCTTGACCAGCACCCGGAGCACCTCGTTACGGAACTTCTTGTTCTGCATCAGGGACATGCACACCTTCAGGCTGTAGGCCAGGAGGCCGCCCACATCATTCTGCACAACATGAGGACAAGGGGAGTAATTGCAGAGTGTTAGAATAATTGCAGTGTGTTATGGGCATGGAAAGGTCCACAGTCACGCAAATGACCCAAAATCCAGACTCCTGTATGAGAAATTGCACCATTTTTGGCGATTATGAAAGTGGAAGCAAATTTCCACCACACTTAAGTTCCCATCACATCTTGCACTGTAACTATTAAAGATAACTATAAAAGACACCTAGTTTTTCAAGCACAGACATTATATAGCAAGATTGTTCTACACACTAGGATGCAAATAGAATGATATGATGAGGATAATGGGATGCAGCCCCAACATTCTAACAGAAGTAGTACAACACTACTGACAATAAGATTTGTCATCCAGTGGTAAAGGCGAAGCCATTTTCAAATGCTTTAATGACAACACTGACTCCTTCTAGTGATGCACCCATTTTGCTACATTAAAAAAAGATCAACATATAAGCAAGTGATATAGTTATAGTTTAACATCCAAGGTGTGAAAATGAGTTCAAAGCTGAGATCACGCATGATGTGATGACAGGACCACTGACCGATTCCAAGATGGTCTTCTCGAAGATGTCAAGGCGTCTGGTCTCCAGGGCGATGCCAATGGCCTGCTTGTACTTGTGGTCGCCAAGGCAGCGCAGGAACATCTTGTTGACGATTCCCTCCAGGCGAGGGTCGATGGTCTTCTTCTCCTCGTCCTCCGGCAGCTCGGCGTTCTCCACCCGCTGCTTGGTGTAGTGGTCGATGCATTTGGCTAGCAGAGGAGGGAGATAAAAAAAGGGATCAAAGGGTTCATTCAAGAACCTCATCATGTGTTCAGGTCACTATTTGACAGGGGAGTAAAAAAAAAAAAACAATTGGCACATCGCCATGCTTCGATATGAATGTGGAAATCCAACTGAATCGATCTGTAAAATGAATACATTTACAAACGTAATGCTAGGAGGCAATACTTTGGTGTACGTTTTTCAATGTGTTTATTCAATAATTGCTGACTTGAATTAGTCGTATCCCATTTGTATACTTATTACACTTTAACAAATTATCTAAATGAATCATTAACCACGCTCAACATGTAAGATGTTGTGGCACCTCAAATCTTTGTCTCAAATAATCAGAATACAATCATTCTTGGATTGAACTCGTTACCATCACACCTCTACTATTTTGCCATTGCCACATTTCGCGAAGTCGGACTCACCGACTTGAGTCCCTAGGTTAGTTAATTACTTCCAAGTGCTGACACCTCCTTTTATGTTGGATCACTCACCAATGATGGTCTCCACATACTCCGAGTCGTCTGTGACGTTGAAGAGGTCTCCGGCACCCAGAGCGTAGTTCAGGGATTCCTCAAAGGCTCCGAGGTGGTAGAAGACCTTAGACGCCACCAGGGCTGCAAACTCTCGGCTCCTAAACGTCTCATCCTCATACAAGACCTCGCTGTGGAGAGGAAGCAAGAGGTGGTCAGAGCTTGTATGAATAGAAACTAGGTAGGGGCATTTGATATCTTACAATGACGCTTAAATCACTGATGTGGTCCTTTAAGGTTTCACTTCCTGCTGGAATTTGGATCAAGCACTTACATTTTGTCTACTGAGCCTGAAATCTCAGCCCAGAAGTCATTGACGATGGCGTCAAGCTTGTGCAGAGCAAACTCCTGCAAGTAAACAAAGAGACATCAGTCACTGAGCAATATTGGGAGAGTTACCATGAAGCTGTCGAGGCTAAAACAGTTTTGATGAATACTACAGAGCAATGGCCAAACAACAGTCCTAAATAAGAACTCCCATCAACCCTCGCATTAGGTTCATGATTATGATAATCAAGTCTAATGATGATGAGAACAGCTGTATTATCAGAGATAGCTGAGGGGGATGCTGTTGCTTACTGAAATTATGATAAGCTTTCAGTCCTGAGTGGAAAAACAAATTCCCTTTATTAAGTTACTTAACTGTCTATGGAGTGGAAAAAATGTTCTGCAAGACTGGAAGACTACGAGGAGACAGCATGGCTTCACCGCGGAAACGACTAAATGAAAACGTCAGCTCTCACTGAGCAGTCGATGCAATGGCCATGCAACGGTAGCTAGGCAACTGCAAATCACAATCAAACTTAACAAAGTCTTAATGAAAAGTTAACACAAAAGCTGTGCTCTCAGCTTCAAGCTGTGATCTACATGGCCAAGTATGACATCATGTGTCCTCAATTTGCAACTCTGACTGAAAGCAAGTAAGGTTCCCAATTTAGTCAAGTGGGAAGGCTTTTACTAATACAGAGACATGGTGAATGATATGGGGAAAAGGCACCATAACTTTAGGCATAGAAATACTGCTTAAATACAATACAGCAAGAGACAAAATATGATTGGGTATTACCCTTTTTGTCTGACAAAATTAAATCTGACAGAACACACTGTCAAGCACCAAATGCTCCTTGCAGAAACTCTGCTGCAGTGTGAGGAGACTTGTCACACAAAACCTTAGTCAATTACCTCAAGACCAAACATTATCATACAGTGCACAAATATCAACATTCACCCTTGTCTGATGATAATTCTGGGTGCTCGCTACTGAGGAATGGACCTAGAGTACAGAATAATGTAAATCCTGGGATTCCCAAAATTAGTCTAATCACTGAGGATATGGCCCATAGTGATTCTTACCTTGAGCTGGGGTTCATCCTCATCCAGGAGTGAAATTATTCCAGCTGGGGGGGAAAGACAAGATTACTTCTGACAACGATCATAAAAACATAGATTATACACACGTTCTCCAAATCAGCAAGCCTGTAGCATCCTCTCCTCCTGTCATAACAACAGACCTGACTTAACGCTAACTTAGCTAACGTTAGCTCCATCATGACAGAGCAATGTGTTTAACTGTCTCTTTTGAACATTTGAACAGCTACTACCGTCCGTGTTGTTATTACGATTAAAACAGATCGGTAGTTAGGTTAACATATTATCCCCCAAAATGAATGAAGATGCCATTTATCTATATCTTGAAAAACAGTCGTCAAACATACCAACTCACATACAGAACGCTAGCTAATCCTGACAACTGCTATGTGACTCAGCTAAATCAATGGCGGCTAACGTTAGCTAGTTAGCTAGATACAAAAAGACATTTGCCATCGCTTACCGGCAGATGTTATCATTTTTGGCTCGTTATTCCCTCCTCAACTCCACAATTTAGTCTTGACGTTTCAATGCCGTACGAGTTTTCAGAGAAAATAATGGAAAGAATGTTATCGGTATGGGAAATCCACTACAGTGGAACAAGCCGCAGCCGCTGCTAACTTCTTTTTGTTCAACAACGACAGTCCCTTGCATAGGACCCACAATGTTGAGAATCTCTTTTGTGCCTGATAAAAAAAAAAATACTCAGTTACATTTCATTATTCGCGTCATCCTCAACGCAAAGCTAACCGAATCAGCGCACCACTTGAAAATGTAGTCACATATGTTCCGGATTTATTGCTTAGGAAATATAAAAATGTAACTACACCAACATGCCATTGAATAAACCGGCCTCTCCAAGGACGGTCCCAAAATGAATCAGGTGTGTACCCGTGCCTGAGACAAGTAACTCTATGCTCGTGTGCTTTCTGCACGGTGCAGCCACTAGTAGGAAACGTAGGAGACTCAGCATTTTGATGTTTGATGATGAAAAAGCATACATTCTGATTTTAACTATTATTTTAGAAATGTGGGTCTATGAGTAATGCAGCATATTTCACTGAGTTATTTTATGGTATTTGATTTGCAGTAAGCTCTACTTCAGTAAGGTCTGCTGAAATGTATGCTTTTTCATATCAGTCATAATACTGTGTGTGTTAAAGAATCTGGCTGTAGGTCTAATGTAGATTACTTAGCCTTATGATAGATAGATATATAGATAGATTAGATAGATAGATAGATAGATAGACAGACAGACAGACAGACAGAGGTTCCATTTTGCAGATAACATCGCTGGAGGTTTTGTGTTATTCATTTTATTTCAATATTTAACGCCTGTGAAGATACAGACCATGGTGGCCAATACAGAATTATAAATACAAGTTACAACAAAGTGTTATGTTTCTTTTACACCTTAGTGCAATGGTCAATACTGGCCATCTAACAATCTATTTTACATATAAACCCCAGCACTTTTAAGCAGTGAAACTTTCTGAGATGATGTTTCTCTAACAATGGCCTGCCTGCCTTGTGGTACTGTACTCCAATCCTGCACCAAGCTGCCTGCCTGCTCAACAGGGTGAGATTAGTCTCTTACACTGCTGTATATGTTGTAGGCGATACAGCAATTTAAGATAGGGTGTAGGACAGTGTAAAAAATAAAAAAGAAGATACTAGTGTGAGATATAAACTTGCACGGCAGCTGGCTTCGCGAGATCACACGAGAATCCATCTGGTCAGGCTTCAAGTTATGTGCTTGTGCCCGAACCACAGTGGTTCGGACCAGTCAGCATCCTTAGATGAACCACTGGCAGCTATGGGCATGGTTTAGGTGTGACAACAGTGAGGAGACAGCAGGTTATGAAAGTTACAAACAGTTTCAAAGGACGACTTCTCAGATTGTTCTGTGAAACAGACCTGGGTCAGGTTATGTGAGATAGGCCTACTTCCAAGAAAAGCAATAACTCACTGCACAACTATCACATAGAATATGTGATGTTAGGTTACTTTGACATTATTTGAAAAAAGTATGACTGACTAATTAACAGGAGATCTTCTGACTAATGAGTTAGTATTTCAAACTGTTCCCTATGGACTTCACACTATCAACTACACTGTGACTGGGCAAAATGCATCACATCCAATGTCTGTCATCAGACTGTATGGAATCTTTAGCAGTGGATGTTGCTTGAGGTTATGTTTTGTGTTTATTCAACTGTGAGAATATAGTGTGGGGGGGATGAGCTCATGAGTCATGTGTCCTGATGTTGACTGTTCCCTCCAGCTGTTCCACAGTCCACATGAGTTCCGGGAGACTGGGAGTTGGTTTTCAGAGGAATCCCTTCCTCTGTGTTTCCAGTGTCACCTGAAAAGAAAAAAGCAACTGTTGTACTTTATTTGACAGTAAGGCTAATAGAGAACAGAATTGGACAATTGTAGGCTAGTGTTTCTGCTCCCTGTGACCAATGATGTTGATCGGTGGAATCCTTTCTCAGCACAATCCATGCTGTTCTTCACACTACACACCTGCAGCTCTGGCTAGCTAACCACAAAACTAATGCAGTCGATGGGGCCACACTCTACAGTGCTCCCAAAGTAGGTTTTGAGGCCCCATTAACTTTGCATTAGTTTTGTGTCAAATTGCCGGAGCTGCGGGTATACAGTATGAAGAACATGGATTGTGATGAGAAAGGACTCCACCCATTGACAACATTATTGGTAAAACTCTGAACGTACCCTGTAAGGGGTGTTTCCTTTCTGAGAGAGAACTCTAAATGTGAAGGGATATGTCTGGAGCTGGCAGCAGTCAGACATCATTAATTCAAACAGGGTGGCACATTTACCTCTTTGTCTATTGGTGGAAGAGCTCTTGGCCTGGCCTCTGTGTCTTCGTCTCGGGGGCCAAGGCAAACATTGGAATGGCCAGTAAAGCGGGTTCCCTCTATCCCTGGTATTATCTGAAAAGGCAACAACAAGCCCAATTTGGCAACTTGTCAATGAGGCAGACTGTTTCATGAATACCTCTTTTGTTTCTGTGGCCATTTCAGCCAAGCCTGAGAAAACGTGGGTGCTATAATTGGTCTTGTGAGTGTCATGGATTGACCTACATATTGGAGTAACCTATCATGCCTTGATGCATGGAATAGTGACGAGTAACATAATCAAATCTTCTATACAGTTGCCTGATATCCTATATGATAATACTTCAAAGAAAGGGTATTTTTATTACACCTGACGTTTGAGATGAATACAAAACTTTGCAGGCGTGTTTCTTGATGGTGAGCATCTTGTCCCCTGTCTTTGGAATGAAACTGCCGACCCAGATTGCCTCTGGAGAGTTTTTCCGAAACACTGAGCGGATCAGGCGCTCCAAGAGTCCAACACATTCATGCGTCTCGGTGCTCTCCACCCTAGTCCGTATTAACCCGATAAGAGCTGGCTGAGTGCTGGCACGTTTCGTACGCGTCCTCACGTCCTTCAATATTTCTTTGAGACATACTTCGTTTGAACTCCCCCTGAGAAACTCCTGTCTGAAAATGAATATTATGACAGGATAATCTATTGTTCGTCGTAAACTACAAATGTTTAGACTTGACGTTGTGGTCCTTTGAACGTCTCCATAACGCGTCTGTGGTAGTGCATCCTCCCCCATCTGCTTGGCTCTCAATCCCAAATCCTTTGGCATCGCTGACAAAGCGATGACATTCCCTTGAGCCAAAGTCTTACCGCCAGTGACAGGCTCGCAGCAAACGTTGTTTTCACTTACAATATCTGCGTGACTTTTCGGAGAGGAATGAAGCTGTCCCACAATGCTGTCGTCTAGACTTGTGCTGTCTTCTATGTGTGCGCTATAAAACATATCGTGGATAAACTCCTGCAATATCTCGGCCTCATCCTCTTCACCAGTTTTGCTGGCATCGCTTACCAAATAGATCCTCTCTTTACCTCCAATTTGATTGATAATCTTTTGAAATTCTTTCTCCTCTGACTCGGACTCTGAGGGCTGCGAGTCATTTCGTTGGGTCGGGTAAGCCATAATGCTCGCCTCGCCTTTGATTACGCGAGGGTGTGGGCGACCAGAGCTTTAGGGATCGCCTAAAAGCAAATTTGTTTAAATGTCGCCTTTTACATGACAGCTCCATCCACAATCACCTTCGTGAAAAGTGGATATACAGCAAACTTCTCCAGGGTTGAAGGAAGGAAGCGCTAGGAGAGAGGGTGGGAATAAAGTCCCTATCTTTACTGCTATTGGTCACTCAGTTTGATAGGCGGGGTCATCTGGCGACGAAAACACTCAAACGAGACATTTCAAGATAATAAAGTTAATCTTTAATGGTAATACACATAATATGATATCACCTTTAGATAATTACACTTTGAAGATGTTGCCATCAAAGGAGAGTACTACAAAGATTGTAATAAACAAAAAATGAATGTTGTCTCTTCACTCTCCATTCATTTCTCAAAAACATTTAAGTAAGTCCTGGGAAATGGATGATGAAATCTCAGGGTGCAGAGTTCACTCTCTTTATTCCCAGTATTTGCATTGAAAAAAGGCCTCTCTTCTCTCCGAGGTTGTAAAGCCCTGGCTTCTCAAAGACAAAGGGAATAAGGAGAAAGAAACAATGAACTATCACTCAACAATACAAGGTGTTTACTTGTAAATTTTGTTACTTTTACATGACAGTTACATTTGTTTCAATAACAATGATAGCCTTTTTTGATTAAATCAGCAACACCTTTTACCCTAAAAGCTGATAAACTGTCACAACATATGATTCCATTTGTTATAACCATCTAACATAAATTCTTTAATCCACCCAAAACATAACTGAAGGCGATATAAATTAATTGTAGCAACACCTTTAGTCTCTGCTACATTCTTCTGTCCTACATCAGCAGAACAGAAAAAATAAGCCTTTTTACTGATTACTGATTATTAATATAATCATTAATCATTAAATAAGAATATAATATATTATTAATATAATAATTATTAATAAAACTGTTTTATGGCAAGTACTGCAGTTGAAGGCATGAGTCCGCAGGCCTAACAGAGTGCAAAAATGTCACAGTATACTGTAGTCCTCGCTCTCTTGTGTATTATGGCTTAAATATAAAGTGCATGACTTAAATGCAGGCCTTCATGCGGGCCATGTGTGTGACTGACATAGTGTTTACTAATGAATGAATGATAAACCTGAACGGCTTGGAAACAACCAAAACTAATAGAGCAGGTTCAACCTTTGACCTTTAGACTGACTGGATGATAGGGCAGTGTTGCACTTCTGTCAACATTTATATCACTGACTCACAAATGAGCATAATTGAGAGCTTGTTGTTTGACATATATCTTTTTACAACATTTTTCGGTCTATGACTGTAAAGTTTTGTTGTCTCATGAGGTTAACATACTGACCTTTCCATGTAAATTGAGGAGCACCTGAGGGTCGAGGAGCTCTTTTGGACCAACAAGAAAGACCCGGACACCTAAGCGAACTGAATATAGAGATTGAAGTGTATTATAACATAAAAGCAAACATATTCACATATCATATCCTGCATGGTATATCATGGTTGACAACAAGTGAAAGTTTTCTGCAGTATTTTAAAGCTATACAAATGCATGTCTTGACTACTTTTCTTAAGTTTACAAAATAATATGGCTTGATTTGATGTGAGTAGTTACATGTAGATAAATAAATAAAAAAACAAAGTACAATATCAAACTACCTGTGATTTTCTTGTTTGACACCAGATCTCTAAGAGAGGACAGGTGAGAAGCAGTTAAGATCTTTGATGGCAATTTCAGTCTAATGTCCTCAGTGGCAACGGAGGAAGAGCCATTTCCCAGAATCCCACTTTTTCTGCCATCGTATTCTGTTGTGTTTTTGTCATACTGAAACTGCAGTTGCATGGGCAAGGCTGTGGAAGAATGAAAATGACATCATTATAGTCATTATATCACTGCTGCAAAATCACAGTTTCATTTTGACACTAAGAGTTAACACTAGCTTGGAGTGTATTTGGGTTCAACGTTTAAATGTAACTTAATCTTACTGCGTCAAATGCTACACTGTGCTTTTTGTAGTAATCTACCAAGCCTTGATGCATTGTTCCTCTACGTAAAAAACAGAGACATATCATATTGCTGCTATCGTACAATATAGGCACACACCTATATATTTTTTTATATTACACACTGAATTCTGAATGGGTTTAATAGGTCATGAAACTTGCTCACTCACAGCATTGAGAACCATGTAACCTCTCAATTCAAGTAAAAACATGAGCGATACCAAAACTTTCAAAGCAGATAATAGGATAACCTGTTGACCCGGGATGCTCCAGAAGTACTGTTTGTCCCTCCGATGACCCTGGGGCTTCTCCTATCTCAGGACCAATATCCCCCAGTGAACCATAAGGTCTGTCAGTAGGATCTGAAACATTTTGTGAGGAATACTCAAGACTTGGCTGAGTAACTATGCAGGCAATGTCACTTATTTTATTATTTGGATTCACATTGTTGAATGGGAAATGGAGATGGCATCTTTGAAACACGAGTTATGTGAACATTTTAAAACGTTAGATGAAAAAGTAATTGTATTGTTAGATGAATTCATGTAAAAAAAAAAAAACAACAACAACAATATTTACAGCTAATGTAAATTCAACTATTTTGATGTTTACTATATTTTAAGTAAGCCTTGCCAGCTAAGCCAACCTGGCCACCTTGTTAAGTTGGAGTCAGCTAACCCTTCCCAACATAACAAGCTCTTCAACCATTTACCACTACAGTCTCTGGATATAGAAGAACATCAAGCAGTGCAATTTAATAATAACAACAATGTGAGTGACACACAGTATTATTCATACATAGTATGTGGTCTCATTAAAAAAGAAAATGGCACAAATTCCTTACCTTCTGCAGCTACTGCGTAGGTCCAAAAAAGTAGCATATAAAGCACTTGACCAAAACCAACCATTATACATGTTTTTGACTGAGGCAGCCAAAAATAAATGTTCTCCTTTGTCATGGTGAGCAGAAATGCAACTGTGGCACTAGAAAGACTGTCCCAAATATTTCTGTGATGAACATTAATATGATCCACTGTTGTCAAACGACACCTAATGGACCTGCCCTCACATGATGCATATTAGATTTCAGACGGCTTTTGTCTGTTTTGTCTCTCTATTCAGGCATATAGGCCCCTCAAGGTCTCTAAACTGAGGGAGAGGTGGGGCCCAATGGGGTTAAAATGAGAGAGAAAAAAAGTTTGAAAATGTTTAATCATTGGTACTAAAAACCAATCATTACCTGGCAAATGTTTCCACAAAATGGTAAATGCAAACAGAAAATAATTACATAAAAAAATTAAAAGAAATATATGCTCTATTCATTATATTCGAGAGAACATGTAAAACAATTCACCTTAGTCTCACAAGCACATTGGTATTTTCCATGTATTTCAAACCAGTACAGTAGGACAACAGATTAACTAACCCAGCAAAAACAATATTGTGGAAATTCAAGATGACAGAAATTCCAATATGGTGGACTTCATAGATCCTTATGGCAAAGTTGTTGTGCTTGAATAGACACATCTCTGGATACCAGTTTCATGACTGTATGACTAATGGATCAGTAGATAAACTAAACTGAATATTGAAAGTTCGATCTGATGGTGGCGCTAGGTTATGGGGTCACAAAAATCAATTGGCTTCTTTCTCTAGGGGTCATGAATGTGCACAGTAAATTAGAAAAGAGTCTAACAAAAGGTATTTGAGATACAATCATTCTAAATTTGAACGTTTGGCCTGATGGTGGCAATAGAGGAAAGGTCATGAGGTCACTAAAATCAATAGGGTTCATCCTCTAGGGGTCATACATGTACACTGCATATTTGAAATTCAAATATCCCCGACACTGTCGTCAGGAGACATAATTAACTACCTAAACTACATGACCCAAAGTAGTTAAATACTGAAAAAGCTACTGAGATTTGAATATAGTTAAACTACTGCCCAACTTCTGCAAAATGTAGTTAAACTAATAATTGAACTACATGTAGTTGACTACTCCCCAACACTGACCATACCTTCTTGTATTTCTATGGCCTGGACTAACAAAGAGGTAACCTCAATATATTTTTATGGCTAGCCTGTATCTCACTGTGACTGCGGGGGGATTTCTGTCCCTTCGAGGCCAAACTTGAAGGCACATATAGAAATAAATCTATAGGTTATTTGAAGAAACATCAGGCATACAGGAGAGGGGGAATTCGGTAGGCTATGGCAGTGTGTGTGTGTGTGTGTGTGTGTGTGTGTGTGTGTGTGTGTGTGTGTGTGTGTGTAGATATGCCAGCAAATTATTACACTGTCTTAAATCTTATTATAAAATCTTATTATTAAATCTGATCTAATCACTTGTAACTTGAAATGTGGAGAGTCAGCATAAAAAATCTGATTTGAAAAACAAATCTGATTTGCCTGCTGTGTGAACAAAGCCTTACTCATTCATATGCCCAACTCAGATTTTCCTAATGGGTAACTGCTTCTCCTACACTTAGAATATGCCACAGATAAAAACCAAACAGATCTTTTCATTCCATAGATGAATTCAGTCATCCATTCATTCCATCAACACCATACATTTATGAAACTGCTCCAAAAGAATTTGAATCAAGCAAAATTTAATATCTACTTCAATTACGGTATCTCCAACAGGCGCTGGGGAGATTGACGACCTCACGAAGCAGGACATTTAGTCAAGCATTTATATAATTGTCCATTTCTTCGTATTTCATCAACTGGGTGGGAGAATTCCATGTGGATCTGTGATGGGTGTGGAGGTCGGAGGACTGGCACTGGCCTTGTCTCCACACTGGGTACCGTTGCATCTGATGACACACTTCACTGTTACCTTCAGTGGTCCAATTGCATCAGCACCTATACTCTTGAAAAACTAAAGCAGAAGAGAAGAAGTGGTCGAAGAGATACCCGTGGGTCATTCAGTCAATGAACTCGATCAATGAACTCAAAGAACTTCTGGATGAATAGAATAACAGACAGGAAATGAGCAAACCTCTTCAATGTGTGAATCAATTACATCCAGGTTTTCATCCAGCTTTTCAGAGCTAGTAAGCTTAATCTTGGCATGGGCAAAGATTGTCAGGTCTGAGGAAAGTTGGAGGAGGGGGAGAAAAAACTATATTGAAGTCAATAGTCAAAATGAAGATCATTAGATACCTACAGTGTAATATCTACATATATATTGTATTGGCTTCTTTGAATTTTTTTTTACCAACAGTTGATTTAAACTAACAGTCTATTTTTACAACATACTTAGACTTGGTGATGATGTATTGACTGCCTCAGCCGGAGTTGTCACATTCAGTGGAGGTGACATTGCATCAACTGGAGTCTGAGTTGCTGCCCCAGACTCTGTAAGTTCAATATTTGCACATCAGTAACAATACAAATGTTTAGCGAGCCAAATTGTTTAAATATCTTAGAAATAGTAGTAGCAGTGGTACAAAGTTACTTACAAAAACACATTTTATGAATACAAATAAATAAATGATGATAATAATAATAATAATAATAATAATAATAGTAATAATAATAATAATAATAATAATAATAATAGTAATAATAATAATAATAAATGAATAAATGAATAAATGAATAAATGAATAAATGAATAAATGAATAAATGAATAAATGAATAAATGAATACTTCTTGTGAACCATAAAACAAACATTATTTCTCTCTTGGGCTATATATGGTGACAAATGTAGGGCCTGCCAACCAAATATGGCCCTCCACAAAATTTTGTTGGCCCTCCAAATGATTCCAGAGAATGAGAAGATATCTAGTCTCTTTTGATGCACTTTGATTTTTGAGGACTGGCCATCCATGTCAAAACGTTTGGGAAGCCCTGTGATACGGACATGTGTCACTTACATGTCACAGCAATAGATGATGTGTCCACGGGGAGGGAGAAATCAGAGCCGGATGCACCCTCCACCATAGTTTCTGACACATGACTGGTAGTTGGTACTGAGCTTAAACCACTGAATACCAGCTCAGTGTCTACCACAACCACATCTGATCCTTGACTGTCAACAAAACATGAAAACAAAATCAATGTGCTGTTTGATTTCATTTTGTGTGGCAATTCGAAAGAAAAAAAAAATGAATGAATGAATTAATTAATTGCTACATGCCTGAAGCCTTTGAACTCAGTTCGGTTGAAATTGTCTCCAAATGTTGCTGTATAGATAATATTAATCTGTAAAGATAACATTTATATAATTAAAACAAAAATAATGCACTTAGTAATGCACTCTGTAGAGTGCAGACCTCTGCCAAGGCTCCCCACTTTGCTATTACTTTCACATGCAACCATTAGCTTGGTAGATGATAGAGGCAAGAGTTGCTGACATTGCCAGTCTCAACAGACCCAGGTTATATATCCATATGGTGACATGGGCTCACCAAAGTCAACAGGTTTTTCCCTCTAGGGGTCATGAATATTCACAGCAAATGTTATGTCAATCCAGCCATACCTTTTCGGGATAGCTTGTTATCAGTTTGGCCTGATAGTGGCACTAGAGGAAAGGTCACGGGGTAATCAACATTGATAGGTTTATTCCTCTTGGTGTCATGACTGTTCACAGCAAATTGTCAGGAGATGCGCTCATTTGAAAATGTAATGTTAAAATGTAGTGGTGGCACAAGAGGAATGGTCATGGGGTCACCATAATCAACAGGTTTCTTCGTCGTGGACTCGTTATTATTCATAGCAAATTTATGACTGTATGACTAATGGGTCAAGAGATACGCTCATTTCAAAACGGAACATTTGGCCTGATCGTGGTGTTAGAGGAAAGGTCATGGGGTCACCAAGATCAATAAGTGACTTCCTCTAGGGTTATAAATGTTCACAGCGAATTGTGTGACTGTATGACAAGGAGATGCGCTCATTTGAAAATGTTGGCCTGGTGGTGGTGCTAAAGGAAAGATCATGGCTTCACCAAAATCAACAGGTTTCTCTTCCTCTTGGGTGTACGAATTTCATGGCAATCTGGCCATTGCTTTTTGAGATATATTAGGAACAGTCACACAGTTGATGGTGGCACTAGAGGAAAGGTCATAGGGTCACC
>OMKL01122902.1:0-14455 GCA_900302295.1 Parasudis fraserbrunneri
TTTTAGGAGAAATGTTTTCATACCCCATAGACTTTCACTTTCATACCCCATACTTTCACTTTTATACCCCATAGACTTTCACTTTCATACCCCATAGACTTTCACTTTCATACCCCATAGACTTTCACTTTTATACCCCATAGACTTTCACTTTCATACCCCATAGACTTTCACTTTCATACCCCATAGACTTTCACTTTCATACCCCATAGACTTTCACTTTCATACCCCATACTTTCACTTTCATACCCCATAGACTTTCACTTTCATATCCCATAGACTTTCACTATTGCTGATCAACTTTAACAGGAGTCTGGTGCCATTTTCTCACAGACAAAAACACTAGAGAGAAAAGTTTTTTGATTGTCATAGAAGGGGCTTGGTTAGTGATCAATAGCAAAAGGCTCTTGAATCCTGAACCATCCCTTTAATTTCAAATACAAATTCATTTTGCAGAATTGGAGGGACAACTGAAGACTAAAACTGAAGAGAACTCTCAAAATGAGGCTGAAATCAAAAGTAAGTTCTGAGCTCTTAATCTGGTTCTCCTGGCATATTCAAACCGCTGCAGCAACAAACCCAACCCATCAAGTTAGATCTCATTTACCGATTTTTTTTGTTCCAGATCTGAAGAAAGTTCTGAGCCAGAAGGAGACAGAATGTTCTGAGCTCGAGGATAAACATGGCCGTGAGTGGACGTCTCTACTGACCTGTTGCTGTCTGTGGGGTCAAGAGTTGGTCCCTCCCACAGCAAAGATGTGTTGTGTCTGTATCTGTTTTGTGTACATGGACACACACGCTAATGTGCTGAGTGGGGCCGTCAGACGACATAAATTAATCCATAACCTTGGCCCAGGGAAAAGTATTATATGTCTGATTTTTTGAGAATGCTGTCATAAAACTGGGTCAAATAATGTCAACGCCTCAGCTGCCATTTGATATAGAACCATGAAGAAAAAAAAACTCCCCGTGTTTATGGGACGAAAATGAATCCATGACCTTGATCTAGAAGCATTTGGGGGGGATGTTAAAGGCCTCTGGTGGAGTCCTCACATGTTTTGTATGTGTCCCTCACAGGTCTGCAGAATGATCTGGATGACAAAGTAAAACAACTGGAGGCCAGTTCTGATAGTGTTGCTTCTCTTGGTGAGTGGTGGAAAGGCTTTGCTTTAACATTGCTCTAAAGTTGAGAACTTTTACCTGAAAACACGATTTAGAATGATTTAAAATCTGCCCCCTACACATATAAAACACCTACCTGTCTTAAAGTATAGATTTTTTTTGTCTAGTGCCACCACCCGGCCAAACTGAGAACAGGACATTTCAAAAAGTAATGGCCGAATTGCCATGCGATTTGTTATAAACATTCATGAAATCTATCGATTTTGGTGACCGCCTGACCTTTCCTCTGGTGCCATCATCAGGCCAAACGTTAAATTTCCAAATGAGCACATCTCCTGATGCGTTAGTCCTACAGTCACAACATTTGCTTTGAACATTCATGACCCCCTGGCGGAACAAACCTCTAGATTTTGGTCATTCCCTGACCTTTTCTCTAGCACCACTATCAGGCCAAACTGAGAACAATATATCTAAAAAAGTAATGGCCGGATTGCCATAAAAGTTGCTGTGCACATTCATGGCCCCAAGAGGAAGAAATCTCTTGGAGAAATGGGGGGGGGGGTGACCCCATGACCTTTCCTCTAGCATCCCTATGAGGCCAAACTCCATTTTCAAATGAGCATATCTCTTGACCCGTTAGTTGTAGAGTCACAAATGTTGCATGTGAAAGTAACAGCAAAATGTGGATTGTAAGGCCTTGTGGTGGTCTGCTCTCTACTGTGTGCATTCCTCAATTTGAACCCTTCAGACGAAGAACCATGTAACTCCATTTTTTTAATGTTTTGGATAGCCTGTGTATTTGCAGTTGTAAAGTAAATCCAAATCTCTTTGGGTATGAATTGTCATACATCACCTGAAAGTACTCAAACTCTGCTTTCTTTAACTATGAATGTACACAACAGCCCATTTTACCATCTTAAGATAATTCAATTTTAAGACATTGTTCATCTGAAAACCTAAAACGGACTACTCAAGAATTTAAATATTAGCCATAGTGTGAATTACGGAGGCGCTAGGTGGGTCTTAGCCTCCCTGAAAGACCCTTGAGCCCCCTTGAAAGAAACGTAGTCTGTCTATAGTACTGTATCACTAACGACTGCCTGTAACAAAAGGAGAGCCCCCCAAATGTGTGCAGTGAAATCTGCATGAAAGGTTCAGAGAGTAGAGTGAAGGGCAGAGCTCTCCAACCTCTTTCTTTACGAGAACTACTTTTAAAAATAAAGGTTCATGAGAGCTTTTTATGGGTATTAGTGGTCTAAACAACAAAGGTATTACCAATCAGAGCCATGTAGACATAACAGCTGGCCTAACCATTCAACATTTTGAGTGTGCAAAATAGACACATTACAGCCTGTAACACTGATTGATTTGTACCTTGTGACTTGTGACACAAAATATTCCGACAATGCCTGGAGAGCTACTCAAACGCAGGCCAAGAGCTACTGGTAGCTCACGAGCTACTGGTTGGAGACCACTGGTGTAGGGGATACACTGGGAGAGACCAGACTAGACCTATGGTGCTGCTCTTCTCTGTCTTGAATCCATTCCTGACCAGAATTGTTTCTCTCAGCTCTCCAGATCTCTACGTTAAGCGCCCAGGTGGTGGCCCTCAACCAGACGAAAGTGAAAAGTGAAGGCGAAATGAAAGGTGGGTGTTGTTTATGATCATGATCACATTGATTCACACCAATTGGCGGTCGTTCTTTCCAATTTTCAAAAATGACAATGGCATAATCATCCGCAACCCATTTTGGTATCAGGGGACTCCGTTTTCATATCCGGTGACCCAGTGGGTCCTGACCCACTCGCTCACACACGACATCAATAAGTAGCCGCAGCGTGTGAAATGTAAAAGAAAAGAAAAGAAAGAAAACACTACAGAAAGAAGAGATCATAGAACGGGGAAAAAACATGGGATTGAAAATTCTCTAGAGTGAGCACCTCAACATCCTGAAACCTCAGAGCTCATTCATACATGAGGCTTTTTCTCCTTCTATGAGCAGTGGTATTCCCCTTTTTCCCCCTCAGCACTTCAGAAAACGATAGAAGAAAAGAATGAACAGCTGGCCAATAAGACAGAAGAACTAAAGGCAAGAAGCACCCAATCGGCAAGATGTGAGTTGAACGATAGAAGCCAATAAGATTTTTCTATTTTCTCTAACTATTTCTATTATATTTCAACCACTGTCAACAAGAGAGGGGGGGGGATCTATATTGATGAAATAGATGTGTCTTTTGAACAACCGTATTCTTAAATCCTGGTCAAAAACAGGTTGATAGAGCTGAAAATATAAGAACAATAAAGACCCTTAACCTTCTGTCTCCCTTTCAGTACTACAGATTATTTCGATACAGAATCAGATTGAGACACTGCAGAATGCTGATGGCAATAACATAAAGTATGCTACAATTGCTGGTGAGTGACAAGCATGATCTATATAAAAAAGAATAGAAATTAAAAAAAACTTTAAAGGAAGAAGCAGTACTTCTGAATCATACAGTATATTCAGATCAGGACCAATAACTGTATCAAATTTGTAAATACAGGAGACAGAAAATATTAGTTCTCATTCATCTTATTCATCTGTCAGTCTTTAACATGACATAATACATTTCATGCCCACAGCACTTCAGGATAAAATGAATTCTTTGATCGATGGAATTCAAAAAGAAGCGAATGAAGAGACCAAACTGAGTGAGTTGTCATCAAAATAACAATAACAATGTTGGGAATTAGCTGGATGAGGATGGACCACGTTTTTTTGTACTCATTTGAATAATGCCAATGTTTTTTCCAATTAGTATTTCAGATCTTGGCTAAGCAAGATGAAATAGCAGTAGAAAGGAAGAAAAACGCAGCTGAGACACAAATAAACCTGGACAGAATTGAAGGTGGGTGATAGTATATGAAAACCCAACACTATGCAGCCTTTCACAAGCCTTTCGCAAGCCTTTCACAAGGAGAATAATAAATTATCTATCTATTTATTCTTATACTCGCATACGCCAAGTAGTCTGGTGAGGCACCCACTGTGCAGTCTCAGAGTTGAGTTGGTAGGCTACGCGGTGATAAACTCAAAAACGGGTGCTTTCTTTCTCAGAGCTGGAGAAGGACCTGAAGGCCACTGAACAGCATCTGCAGGATAAGATAGCTGAGCTGGACAATAGTGCCATCAATGTTGCTGATCTGAGTACGTTTTTATTTATTTATTTTTTCGTTTGTCTTCTTGGGTCATGCAGCATTTTGTTTCAGTTAAGAATGCTCACAGAGTTCTCTAATTGAGGAGAACAACAAAAAAAAGCAACCAAACGTAACTTGCCCTTGTGTTTTTAGTGAATCAGATTATGGCACTTCAACACAGATCCGCGGATTTGGCAGGGGAATTGGAACACCTCAAACGAGCCACCGCCGAAAAGATTGCAGGTAAAGAACATGTCAGACAAATGATATGTGAATAGAATGTGCATATGTGTATATGTTGTGCGTGGATTATGTGTGTTGTTGAGAATACAAAATGTGGAGAGGGGTATTGTGTTACACAATAATCTGTTTACTCTGTATCCCTTTCAGAGCTTGAGAAGCAACTAAATCTGAAGGAAAGGCAGCTTCAAGACAACAAAGAGCTATACAAGGCTTCAGATGACAAAAACGTTCAATTGAGTATGCACTGTGATGATCACTTAACATGTTGTTTATAGGGATGGGCCGATACCACTTTTTCATTGCTGACACAGATTACGAGCGCTAAACTTTCAGTATTGGCCGATACCAAGTACTGATCCGATCCATCGCTTTCACTGAACAGTTTGGGGTCAGGATTGAGATATATATAATAAATGTTTCTCCATTAGAGAGATCTAACATGTTTCTATTTGTTAAAAATGCAGCAAATCATGTCACTTTGCTTTGATTTCTAGCATGTTACATGTTTCTTGGTATCAAATGTTAGCATTTGGGAAATTCTTCTATGCCGATTTTAACCTGGTATCGGACTACAATCCACTATCAATGATAATGTTTTTATTTTTTCGTTTCTTAAAGAAACATAATTATACCGTTTCTTGTTCTTCTTCTTTTAGTGATGGAGGTTGCTGACCTCCGGAATCAAGTAATAGACCATCAGAAGGAGAGTGCCATAGATGATGAAGCAGCTGCACAAGAAATCAGTGGTTTGTCAATCTCATTCTTTCTCAGTATCATGCACTTTTATCAGTATCTCTGATGTTGTCATCAAGGTGTACTTTCTTGGCCACAGATTCATTTTTATTTTACAGTAGGCTATGTGCTGGGGTTAAATATTCTAATTATCCTCATCCACTGCACAAGGCATGTTGGCGAACGCCCGGAGAATGGATTTGCTTACAACAAACCTCCCAAATCCCTCCCAAACAAACTTCTCCCCATAAGAACAGCGATACAAAGGCCGGATTCATAACAATATATATCCATTGATCTGCTAAAATTGACATCCGGCAACCTCTCTTTTATCTACAGTCTGAATGTAAAGAAGAGATCTTCCTGTTCTGTAACTGGGGTCTATTTTCACTCTCCCTTCCCTCAGAGCTCAAGAAAAAACTGCAGACCCAGGAACAAGTCAGTAAAACACAAGCAAACAAAATCACAGGTGTGTTCCGCAAGCTTCAAGCTTTACCGAATTTCCCCACGGGATAATAAAGTATTTCAATTCAAAAAAGGTCCTGCAAACTCGTCATTATGGTACTTAGAAGATGTTTGTTTGGAACATGTCTCACGGTCTCATCTCCTTTCTTCACACAGTGTTGGAGGGAGAGCTCGAACAGATGAAAACGTGCTGCACTAGCATCACCAGCCGATGTGCTGGTAAGATAAATGGCAGAGTGGTGCCACCTCCACCACATGCAGATATCCTTAAAGGGACAATTCACCCTAAAGCAGAATTCACACTGAGCTATTCCAATGATCTTGGACAGTTAAGCCGATATCTAGAAACATAGACTATCTCCCTAAGCTGAAAAATCAGAACCCAAAGACTTGAATTCATGATGTCATCAGGCAATGCTTTTTTGAGGAGGTCCATTGACAATGAATTGTGACCGACTTTGTGGACTTTGTTGGAGGTTTTGTTGGATGTCATCTATAACATCTTTCCGAATTAATTGTCTATGGAGCAGCTTCAGATTTCATACCTGATGACATCACAAATTTTTGTTTTAGCACTCCCGTTTTTGGATTTAGGTGAGAGTTGTTCGTGTTCTGTCTTAGACCATAGGTATGAATTCTTAAATTGACCGTAGTTCCCCTTTAACATCAAAGAGCGGTTGAATGTTTTTTTCTACTAACCAGATATCGAGACACAGTTGGCAGAAAGCTTGGAGGACATCAATCGACTGCGTCAGGACCTGCGCGTGAGGGATGCCATCTTTAGCAAGCTCGAGGAGCAGTACAAGGAAAGCGAGCAGGAGAGAAACAAACTCCTGAACAAATACGCCAGTAAGTTCCATTCTCCGGAAAGTTTTTGAAGAAATAATGAATGGATTCAGAGCTGTCGATGGAAGGTATGAATTTCCCAACGTTGGGCTGTCATCTTCGAGCCCTCGAGTAGGGACGATGAATTATTATTACGGTATTGGCAATATCATTCATGATGGTTCATCAAGAAAAACTGATTCCATATCCACCTTCAGATTTAACTAGGAGGTAACTGTCTGTCTCTCCCACTCATTGTTAGGCCTAGAAGAGGAGAGGACCAAACTCCAAGACACGATAAAAGGTAACTAATTCTTCTTCACCGAAACTTGTACAGTACACAGTATCAAACACTCTTGTCTTTCATAAATTGATGCATCTTTGTTGCACACCTCTCAGATCTTCAGAACGCACTGTCTCGCGAGGATGATGAGACAATCCACCCCTGTGAGTCACTCATACAAGTCCATATTTTATGAATTTATAAGGCTGCAGTGTCAGTGTCACTCCTTATGTTCTCTCAGTCAATAGCCATGCATGTTAAACTACTGTATTTAGTCTGAATTGCAAGAAAATACAGGAAGTTTAGTGAAATGTTATACAGTATAGTCAATTTACTTCCATCTCTCTGCCTTCAGCTACTGTGGCCTTGGACCCAAACACAGCGCATGCAAGAATCATTCTCTCAGCAGATAACACGGAAATACATGTCGGCACAGTAGCGCAAAACGTCCAGGACAATCCAGGACGTTTTAATGTGGCACTGGCTGTGCTGGGTAAGACTGGCTTCTCAAGTGGCAGACATTACTGGGAGGTGTCTGTGACTGGGAAGTCATGTTACAACCTTGGGGTGGCCAGTGAGTCCGCGACAAGAAGAGGCAGCATTATGGTGCGCCCGGCGAACGGCTTCTGGACCCTAACCAAGACCCAACAGGGATCATTCAGAGCTTTGGATAGAAGTCCTGTCCCCATCATCTTACAGGTGACACCCAATACATTGGGTGTTCTCCTGGATTATAAGAAGGGTCAGATCTCTTTCTACGATGCTGGTGGAAGGTCTCATATCTACTCTTTCATAGGCCAGACGTTCACAGACAAACTCTATCCATTTATCCATGATTGCGCTAACGCTGATGGCATTCCAATTACCTTCATTCCTGCTGGCTCAGTGGACTGGATTCAGTAGAGAATATTTGAGTGTCCCAGAGGAAATTGACTTCATCTGACACCTTGTTTTGTGCTCATAGGTCCATAAAATATCCAATGAGTGATCTTTCATGAATTTCTAAATGCATAATATGATTCTCTGTTCTTTTTTTAGTTGCAAAAGCACCTCATAGACCGGCAATGTCACTCACTCACTCACTCACTCACTCACACATTCAGTCAGTCAGACAGTCACTCACACATTCATTCGTTCATTCAGTCAGACATTCATCATTCACTAATGGTTAGCCACTCTGTCCCTAGTCACAGCTCACAGGCAGGCCTGAACACAGAAAACCTGCTTAACTCAAACCCAAATGCTCCCTCTCCTACATAGAGTACACATATACAGTACATGCAAACTGAGACTTAACTCAGTGTCGGGGGCTACACAGGCATACACACACAAAACCTTACGAGTTCAACATAGATCTGCCACTCACCACACATTGCTTGGATGTAGAAAATGGGTAATGTAAAGTAGGACGTAACGTAAAGCAAAAAACAATCAAATTTGTAATGTTTTAATTTTAATGAGTGATGGTTCAACATAAAATCTGGTCGTCATTTTACATTTAGGATGCATGTATGTCTATTGCTGGCCTCCACGGGCCCCTGGAAAGCTTTCCCACCCATCCACATGCCCCCCTTATGGGCGGATCTGCTTCAATCCATGCGACACTGCTTTGCATCTATGACACTGTCATCACTAGATCTAGAGGTATAACAATTTTAAGATCGCAAAGCACATCATAGACCGACAATGTCACTAGCTCGCTCACGGTTAGCCACTGCACCTTAGTGGGGGCTCACATGCGCGCCACTTTGTCACGACCAATTCAATCTATGCAACAATGCTTCACATCCGTGACACTGTCTTTGTTAGAATGTCAAGTATGTCATGTAAAGTGTAAAACAAAAAATATTTGTATTGCCCTCTTCCTTTTAATATGCAAAACAAGAATAAAACAAAACAACTGCAAAAACCATGTATTTTATTCATGTTATTTCCACATGGTACAAAACCTTTTAATATGCTCAGGGGTTTGAGTGCAAATCGTTTCAATGCATGAATGGAATTACCTTTCATCCCCTTTCGGATCCACATATCATTCTAGCAGTTTTAGTCACTAAGCACGAAGCACAGGAAACCAGGGCCTGTATGTTTGTATCAGGAGGTCCGATGTGAAACCAGTTTACCTCCAGCTTATGCTGTCACAATATCAATTCCACAGATTCTCGGTCAGTAGAACTTTTCTCACAAGTTTATGAAAATGGGTCCTGTGCCTTATAAAGCTGTATACTGTATAGTCAGGATCCCGGGGGAAATCACTAGTTAAAAAAACAAAAAAAACAAAAAAACAACGAGCCCTTATTGAGCAACCATTTCTGGTGCAATGCCTTCCAGCTTGAAGTGGTTTATCTTGATTCATGACTACTGCCCCCAAGTGCAGTAAAACAACTTATAAAAACAATGCATACTGTTTAATAGAAATGAACCCATTCTGTCTGATAAGCAATTAAATAATGCACTCTCTGCCCTATTTTGACAGATTTCCATCAATGGCGTACAAGCTTGCTGCTCACAATATTCAAGAACTTACTCAGTCCTGACACAAAACATCTCTCATTCCCACTACGTATCTATCTCAAACCATTTATTATATTAGGTATAGAACACTTCTGTTTATATTCACCTGTCTCTACCCATCACATAAAGTATGTTTAATACCCCCCCCCCCATATACCCATCAATCCCTTCCTGCTGTGCCAGCTACACTTTTATAAAAGTGGGCCACAAACATGGGGTCTCGCTCTTCTAGAATGTGGAGGAAATTGTTCCTTTCCTCCTCGCTCCATGACTCAAACCACTGGGTCCAGAGGCGCAGCTGGCATTCAAAGATGTTTGGTGGTCTGTCTTTCACCTAGACACAATACAGAAGGAATACCAGTTTTAGATGGTACAGGTGGCACAACAACAGCCTTTCGGGTTGTTTATGACTTGAGATTTTAATGTAGACTACCTGTAGGGTATTGAGGGACTCCAGGAGTGTACAGACTTTCCCAGGCACAGCTTTGCCCAGCAGGTCCTGCAGGAAACGCTCCCTCTGGGTGCTATTCCAACCCAGGAACCAGCTCAGGACACATCGCTGCTCCTGGACAGTTACATATGAGATGGGCGCAGGCTCTCCACCTGACACCGCATTCAGAGAGGTGCAGGACAGGTTCTCGAGGCTCAGAGGCTCTGAGCCCTGGGGAACTGATGGAAAGTCTGACAGTCTTGGTGGGGTGCAGCTGGCCCAGAGTGTTGCAGTGCTCGTTGCTCCCAGTGTTGGACCTCTGATATTGGAATAGTGGCTGCTGGACAAACTGTCTGCTGTAGTTGCCATCATGTCTGGGAGCTCTTGGTGGTGATTGTTTGAGCCTTGGTTGACATGACAGAACCACGACATCTTTGGGAAAAGAAGACCACCACCATGTTAGTTTGAGAGCAGTATAGTTAGCTATTCTGCTGTAACATTGCAAGCTATTGCTAATGACAAAATCCTTGATGCCATCGATTTGACAAATTAACTCGCTATCTAGACAAACCAGGAACGTGTCTGGTCTAGCTAGCTGACGTTAGCTATGCACAAGCTAAGTAACGTAGCTAGCTAACCCCTAGCTATGTTCTGAGCCAGGAGTAAAAAGCAATATCATATATCATTCTGTTCTTGGCAAAGCTGCTGCAAACCCGCAAGTCGTCATAATTTCCACCTTAAAAGCTGTTTATAAACCTATCCCTAACCACTACCTACGAATTAAAAATAAAAATAAAAATGTTCTTCCGGGCCGTGGAATCAAGCATCTACCTTTCTGATAAGTATGATTTCCCCACCTTTTCTGAATGTCAGTCACCTTACTATCGTCATATCTGAGCAGAGGCGATGTAAGCCTTGTGGCTCCTAAGATTAGGTGGCCAAAGCTGGTTAGCTTTTGCATACATAGAACATACACAGGAAGAGTACCGTGCGAGTGTTGTGTGGCGGGGAATCATGCCTGCGCATATATTGCGCAAAACGTATTTAATTTTTATTAAATGATTATATAATCCCAAAACGATTTCAAAATATTTGTGTATTCTTAAAATAAAATAATGTTGCAAAATATGATAAATGTTGTTTGATACACTAGGGGGAAGTCATCAACCATGACGTTGGTGAAGGAAGGCGTTGCTCACTGCGAACGAACGAGAGGAACGGAAAATGGCGGACCTCGAAGACGTTACGCTGGATGGGAGACCGCTCCACTCTCTTCGGGTGGCGGACTTAAAAGCTGCTTTAGAGGAGCGAGGACTCCCGAAAAGCGGACAGAAAAATGCACTTATCAAAAGACTCAAAGGGGTGAGTTGGGCTACGGATTTGGGATCGCAGCAAGTGCGAGCTAAATCAAACGAGGAGTCGGGCTGATGCTTGTCTCGAAGGCCGAAGACGGCTGCCTGCTAGCGGGGCTAGCATAGTCGTTAGCCAACGTTAGCTAGCTGTAAATGTGTTAAGTCTCTGCATTGCAACCGGGCGATGGTTTTATCGTGCAAAATAGTAGCATCCATTGCACGACTTCCAGTTAAACTAACTTAGTCGCCCATCTGAAAGTATTCGGGGTAGCGTTAGCCAGAAAACTAGCTAGCTAACATAGCCAGCGGTGTGTTTAGCTTCGAGTTGAGATGGCCTCAGCGACTGACTTGCCGCTGTGTTGATGATAGCTAGGTCTGCTCCACGCATTGTTGGTATGGCATACCGTATGCACGAGTTGAGGGGGGAGGTTAACGTAAGTTGGTAGCTAGCCTGCTACGTTAGCTCAGCAGTGTACACACTAACGTTACTCAGCTAAACAGTCAATAGCTGAGTTTCTAGCTAACCTAACTTATTTGAATGCAGTTATTTTATAAACGGCGCCGTTGCATGGAACTGTTGGGCCACACAGCGAATTTGTCAAATAATTGTTTCTCACATCCACATCGTTTGTGGAAGCTTCCTGCGTAAATAGGTTTGTTTACTTTGGACCAGTGTATTGTAACACCCTGTTGTCCCTCAGGTTAGTCTTCAGGTCTGCCCTTTGTCTTAAAACGCAGTTGTTTAGCAGTCTAGCACCACTGTCCGAAGACGCAGTTGAATTGTGTCAGTAATACACCAAACCTACCACAACAATGCTATGTTTCATGATGCAAAGAGTACAGAAAACCACTTGTTGATCAATATTTCATGACACGGGGATTTTAAAGCGCACGAACTAAAAGCGATCTTTTCGTAATTATTCTTTCACATTTGTACATAATGTGGAGCATCTAATTTCACATGAATGCCACTAAAACAAGCCGATGACTGATGCTGCTTCTTGGTGTTATAGTTATCCTGAAATTGCAGCATAATTTGTGTTTGCTGATCAACCCTAAAATGTGGATGTTGTCAACCAACTCCAAACCACTTAACTTGTGCTCATATATTGGGTTGTAATTTTCATCAAGATCATTTGTATTGACTTGCATCACTCTGTAACTCATAGCCTAGTCTACATTTCCCATTGCCATAGTCTATGGACATCAAGCCATGAACATCTGAACCCAAAGTACTGTGATCATACTGTACCTGCCCTGCACAGTTGGGCTGCATGCTCATGATAAAAATAATAATTGCAATTATTTTGCTTGATATTGTGATTATTAATTGTGATCAGAATTGGCCTACAATTACTGGTGCTTTTCCAGGATGTTGGTCATTCTTGTAAAACCTTCGTTGCACAGTGGTGATCAAAGTCATGTTTTTCGATAAATTCAGTGTGATGCCTTTTGGGTTATCTCTGTTTGTCTCCGAGTGCCTGTGAGACCCAGGGATGTGTTACACAGTAAACGTGTATTAGTTGTCTGTCACAGATGGATGGCCGGGACTTAGTGCCATAGCTTTTGTCTTCATGCACTCGTCACACTATACCTTATGGTTGTGATCAAGGTGGTTGAATAATGCGCTCAATCATTTTGCACTATTTGCATGGTATGTGTGTGTGTTTGGTTGACATAAATGCTTCTACACCCAATATAATTCCAAATGAGAGACAATGCTCCTTTTTTAGGTGCTAATACCCAGTCTTGTTAAACATCTTTTATGTGAAGAGACGTGTCACTTTTTCTTCTCTAGCTTTGTTTGAGGCTACCTGAAAGGGGTGCTCACACACACAGCAGGAATGCCTGTGTTTCATCGGACATTCGTCAAGATTTGTTCAAAGGCTCATTTCCTGAATAGCAATAGTTTGCAACTAGCTTGAATAGCATGGTTTTTAACACCTTGATTTTGACAAAATGGCAAATAAAGTGAATTTATTTGTGCCGAGCATAGTGCAAAAGCCAAAATCACGATTACGAGTAATAGCTATGCCATTAATTGTGCAGCTAAGTGCGAGTTGGCTTCAAAACCCATTCTAATATTTGACTCTAATTTACGTTGAATAAATGAAGTTTAATTTCTTGTTTCAATAACAGGCTCTTATGTTGGAGAACCTTCAGAGGACCTCCACCCCTCACATTGGACTGCAGCCCAACTCTCAGGTGAGACCCACTAAAGCCCTCTTGCACAGAATACATTTCTAAGACAACGATACGTGTATAGGCATCATCGTCTGACAATTTCTGTCACATGTATTTGCTAGTGGTCTGTTTTCAATAGTCTGTCTCTGCATTTAGATTGGAGAGGAGATGAGCCAGAACAGCTTTATCAAGCAGTATCTGGCCAAACAGCAGGAGCTACTGAGACAGCGCCTGGAGAGAGAGGCTCGGGAGGCGGTTGATTCTGATGGTAAGATGAACCTTCTGCTACCATTCACAGGGCCCAACATGTCATAACCTTCAGGTACAATCCACTCCCTACCAGGAGTTGAGCTGCTAAATATTCTTCTGTCCTTGATAAATCTCTGCTGTTCCCTTGCATCTGCAGACCAAGACGACCATCCAGAAGTCAACAACAGCACCTCTTGTCCTGCCCCAGCCCAGGTTAGATGTCTGTTTGCTTTTCTTTTGTAGATCAGCCACATTTTCTAGTCTGCATGCCTGTGAAGATATTGCTTATATAAAAAAAAAAAAAAAAAAAATCCTGCATGTTTGGAAGGACTATGCCCATAGTATAATTGTGTGCCGGATCATTTGCATGGAAGACACTGGCATAATTCTGCAACAAACTCAATGTGGGCTCCCTTTCCATCCTCATCAGGATGTGGCTCCAGTGTTGGGTGACCCCTCTGATGGGGAGGGCCTGGCAGGCCCAGCTAATGAAGGAGAGGGATACAGGGCCCGGGAGGCTAATATGTCTGGCCCACCTGCCTCAGCCTTGCCTACCTCTGCTCCTGGCTCCATGGCCATGCGTGTTGCTGGTGGTGACCACCGGCCAGAGAGGGTTCCCACCTCTAGTCAAGTCCCCGCTGATAGTGACGACGAGGACAGTGAAGGAGGCGAGGAGGACGGGGAGGATGATGACTGGGACAGCGATAGGAGGAGGAGGAGCCAGGGAGAGCCAGCCAGAGGGCCTGTGGCCAGAGAGAGGTCTGGAGCATCCCACCAACCCCCACAGCATATCCCTCCCCTTTTGTCTCCACAACTCCGCCAGCCCACCCCTCCTCCTTCGCCTCCGCCCGAGTTATCGTTCCCCCTGCCTGACA
>OMKL01122903.1:2315-14530 GCA_900302295.1 Parasudis fraserbrunneri
GAGTTTAGTAACTTATTATACTGTGAATTTCTCCAGACCTCTCTCGGCAGAGCCTGAGGTGTGGCCAGCAAAAGCAACCCCTTCCCTATCCCCACTCAACTCCAACCCACACGTCACACCAAAACTAAAAATGTAAACAAAGTGCAGTACCAAGTGGGGCTCTTTTGCCTAGAGGTCGCTGTTTGACAGCATTACATATTCTACCTTTAAGTAGGCCTACATTCAATATCAAATACATTTCTACTTATACTTGAATAGAATCTTGACTTTTTCTTTTAGAAAAGTAGAGTACTATTTTATCTGGGTATTTCTACTTTTACTAAAGTAAAAGAACTGTGTACTTCCACCACTGTGGAGGAGGGAGAGATCTCTCTGGAGGAAGTGGGAGTCGATTCCATGGAGGGAGAGGGTGAAGAAGGCAAGGAGGAGTGAAGAAGGCGAGGAGGAGTGAAACAAAGTGGTAGACATATTTGTGGTTTAAAGTTCAAAAGTTTAAACTACAAAGTTGTTTAATTCTCACAGTTAGCTTTTGCATTGCAAGAAATGTATACATTATGTGTGTGTGTGTGGGGGGGGGGGCATAGCATTCTCTTGCCCAGAGGCCCCCTAGTGGCATAAACCAGCCATGCTCCAAGGGGAAGAAAACTATTGATTTTGGTGACCCCGTGACCTTTGCTCTAGTGCCACCATCAGGCCAAAGTGTTCAGTCCTGTCGCAACATATCTCACCAAGCAATGGCCGGATTTCCATGAAATTTGCTGTGTAGATTCATGACCCCAAGAGAAGCGCCACCATCAGGCCAAAGTTTTCAAATGAGCGCTCCTCCTGACCCGTTTGTCGTATGGTCACAAAGTTTGCTGTGAACATTCATGACCCCTAGAGGAAGACACCTATTCATTGGTGACCCCATGACCTTTCTTTTAGTGCCACCATCAGGCCAAACTGAGAACAAGATATCTCACAAAGTTATGGCCAGATTGCCGTAAAATCTGCTGTGCGGAAGAAATCTATTGATTTTGGTGACTCCATGACCTTTCCTTTAGCACCAGCATCGGCCTCAACTTTCCATTTTCAAATGAACGCATCTCCTGACCTCTTAGCCTTACAGTCACAAAATGACTGTGAATATTCATGACCTCAAGTAGAAGAAATCTTTTGATGGAGAACACCATGGATTGTGCTAAGAAAGGCCTCTACAACATCATTGGTAGGTAATAGGGCTAGGGTTTTTTTTATTTATTTTTTTACATTTATCCTTTTTTATTATTTACAAGTTCATCCAAAACAGAAGTAAATAAGACAAAATAAGCTGACAACACAAACAATAAGTCAATTTCATAATAAAGCATTTTTAAAAACTACTTAAAGCGTATTCTTAATTTATTAGAAGGAGATGTCAAGCTAGCATCATAATAGAGCATTAAAGTAGATTTAGGGCTAATAAATAAAATTAAGAGCAAAATTACCAGTTTCAGCACAAAAATACATTTTATTTTGGGGAAGCACTTAGCTTACCCTTGCCTATACGCCTATGATTATAGTGGTGTATTATCTGTATGTTAGAGTTAGTTATATACGAGATAATCTGCATCATTCGGTCAAAATACAAATAATGATATAAAAACTCTCTCTCTCTCTCTCTCCCCCCCCTCTCTCTCTCTCTCTCTCTCTCTCTCTCACACTCACACACACACACGACGTGATGTAGCGCGGCGACGCGATTACGTTTTTCTTCGTAGGTCGGCGCTCGTCCACATCGGTTGTTTGGATTTGAAGTAGAGGGAGGACTGTGCTGGCAACATTCAGACGATTTTATGTTGCTGGATGTGGGCCGTAGGGTTTCGCTGACATTCATTAAACGAACCATCAGAGCTACGTGTTATCCAGTCTGGTTCTCCAACCCTATTTTGCTCAACTCTAGAACAGTCAAATTCAGAGTGATACACAGCACCGTCTTCGTTAGCGCAACCAGCCAAAATATAGAAACCATGCCTGAAAGGAGGCCCTTCGTACGGTTGCCCACTGACGTTTATCCCGTCAACTACGGGTTGTGCTTGAAGCCCGACCTGATCGATTTCACTTTCGAGGGCAAGCTGGAAGCGGTGGTGGAGGTATGTCGTACCAATGCAATTAGATGGATACTTGATGTTTTAGTTGGTGCATGGCGGAGACTTCGTTATGTAATGTATCCAGCTAGCTAGCTAATTTGCAACGTTCGAATGGCTAACGTCAAATTGCTAGCTACCGTTAGCTATCCAAGCTAACCTATCTAGCTATCTGTTTGCCCGCACTAGCTAGGTTAGTTAATAGTTGACGACGTTCGCTAGCGATATAACTGGTCTTGCCATGAGCCTTCTTGACAGCCTCACGACGGACGGAAGAAATCCATGAATGAAAAAACTAGTAAATTGTGTAGTTTTGGCTTGATACCTCAACAGTCTGGTCTCGTCTCAGCAGACCTGCCTTATCATGTCAGCTAGCTAAACTACCTGTCACGTAGCGACGGCGTCATTAGCCTGCTAAAGTCCGACGTCTGGACCTTGCCGATACGCTTGTTATGCATGTTGTGTACATGTACCCAACGTAAGCTCATGGCAACACCAACTCATTAAAGTTGTGTTTGTTGTGTAATATTAGCCAATCAGCTGCTTAATCTAGGCTAGTACACCTGCTTACTAGCTGGCAAGCTAACGTTAGCCAGCTAATGTTTGCTAAATCATAGCTAACGTTAGCAAGCAAATATCTCTCACTCCCACCCTCCTCTGTGCTCACTCATTCACTACACCTATTTTTGCAAACGTGCTGATGGACACGGCCTGGCCATGGAATGACAAAACAACACGAGGGTACATAGTCATCGGTATTAACGCAAGCTAGTAACCAAACATGCGCTGTAATTTCAAAACAAATTCTCGAGTTTCATTGAGAACAGTCTCAGACACAATGAACGCAGTTGGCTAACTTCAGTGAAGTTGCTTTTGCTTATGAAATGTAGTGGCTACTGTGCATGTTTCCCAATGCTTATTGGTGTCAACAAAACACAACACCACATACAACTAACTGACAACCATCATTGTTTTTATCCCGACTACTGTCGGTGTAAGAAAGTGCTTGCAGTGTGGAAAATGGCCTGTTGTGCAGACACGAGCTAAAAGCTCACCTGTCACTTGGCTAGAACTCTCAACACATGTGGTTGTCTGTCTGTGATTGGGACCTCATATCAGTTGATATGGTAATTTAGTACGATCACTATTTGAATATGTTATATTGACAACATAAACTGTGCTGAGAAATTTGGCTCCTGTAAATACTTGGAATATTACATTGTATGATGTTCTTATCTATATCATCAGGAATTCCTCTTAAGCATTGCACAACTGTTGCTTAATTCCATTTTCTACACGGGCCTTCTGGAAAATCTGATAAAGCCAACATTAAGATATTATATTCGGTGCCTTATGACTACAGTAGATTAATGCAGTTTGAATGCAACCGCCAATGTCGTGGGATTGACCTAGACTCGTTTTCTTTGGGTCAGTTTGTGAACGCGTTGTTCAGGAGTGCTCTCTATGATCACATTTGTTAATGATAATAATACCTTACTGGCCCACGGTTTACACAAAGCAGAGAACCAAACAACGGAGTAGAAGAAACAGGGTTCTGTGGCACTCTGCCATTTGCCAGTGTGTCCTATAATTACTGTCTCACTGCCTCTGTTTCAACCGCTGAGCTCCACACAAGTATCAAAATAAAGACGACTTCCAGCCACACAGCCACAGCTAACCCAAATGGGCTTCTAACCTCTTCGGAAGCTACATGGCATCTAAGTGTGTCACTGTGTTCCGTCCTCCATGAGTTGGCCAGTCACATGCGCTGCTTTCTCATCACATTGAAGTCAGAAACCCTATAGGCTGTCTGTTATTTCTCTCTCTCTATCTTTCTCTCCTTTATACACTGGCTCTTATCTGTGTGACCAATCTTGTTCCTGAGCCACTGTAGGTTTAGCCGACAGTAAGTTGTTTGATCCCTATCGCAGCTATCTGACATGCTTCACGTCAGAGTAGCCCTCAGCCCTGGATTTATGTGAGCATAAAATGTTTGCTTTTCTCTTTGCGTAAAAAGCATCGTATCCAGGCAGTATTATAGTAGGTCCAACGCAGTACTTTGGCAAACATGATTATTCCCAGAAAGGTTGGAACAAGGAATTATTGCAGAGTAGGGATTATTGAGATGTGCTACATAGTCTTGATTTGTGTGTGGTTTTTTTGGTCAATATTTACAGGTTACACAAGCCACAAATCAGATTGTGATGAACTGTGCTGACATCGACATCATCACAGCATCGTTTGCACCTGAGGGAGGAGAAGGTGAGGGTGAGACTCGGTCAATTATTTCTTCTTTAATTTCTTTTTTAACCTTTAACAAATTGTTATCACTGGAAATCTCATTTGCAGAAATATCTGATCTTTCTATCAGGCATGTGACTGATTGTGTTTTGGCTCAAACCTGCTTCAGAAAGTTGAAACGGTACAAGAAAACAATATTCCTTCTGGTATCAGCCTCTTGTTCGTTTGTTTTTTTGTTTTTTTGTTTTTTTGCGCCACACCTCTTTTCTTTGTAGAAATTAACGCCACAGGATTCAACTATCAAAATGAGGATGAGAAAGTCACTCTGTCATTCCCTAGTGCTCTTCAGAAAGGTAAGGGGAACCTCACATCGCCTGGCGTTATCCCACAGTTTGAAACCATGCCGTTTCTCCTGTTGACATTGACAACAACTGACTTCCCTCTGTGAAGCCGCTGAACGACCATCACAACGCCCCTGTGCTCTCCTCTCCCCAGGGTCCGGTACGTTGAAGATTGACTTCGTCGGGGAACTGAACGACAAAATGAAAGGCTTCTACAGAAGTAAATATGCAACTCCTGCAGGAGAAATCCGCTATGCTGCTGTCACACAGTTTGAGGTAACTGGATAGCTTGCGTCACACACTCATTATCATAGGTGAGCGCGTTCTGTTGGAAAGTTGAGTGGGTTGCTTAACCCCATAACACCCTGTGTTGCGACATGGACACAGGAATGCGTGATTGTAATTTGACTCGTGTTCATGTCCCAGAATTGTCATAAAGGTTGGGCAATATCTCGTATATTTATTCATAAAAAAAAAAAAAAGAAAAGAAAAGTGGTTCCTTTTTGTCTACTTGGCCGGTTCCGTCTGCCTTTTGTTGTTTTGTTTTTTTTGTTTTCTTTCTTTGATGAAGCACTTAACTATAGCCCCAAATTAATTTGCCCCAAGGGAATGAATAAAGTTGTATCGTATCTCGCTCTTAATTTTGAAAATTCTGTAATGTTTCTGTGTTTACATCTGTTGTTTGAAAAACATGGCGTGAAGCTATTTAGGTCAGTCTGTTGGCAGCGTTCACTGAAGGTGGCCTTGGGAGGAAGTTGATTTCAAATGAGCCTCTGACACCTCTAGGATGTAAGCCTTGTGTGAACATGCTCTGCGTTGCTTTGAACGGGCTGTTGGTTCTGGTCCGTCTCCCATGGTGCTCTCCTTTCTTCTCCCCTCCAGGCCACGGATGCTCGCAGAGCCTTCCCCTGTTGGGATGAGCCAGCTATCAAAGCCACCTTTGACATCACGCTGATAGTTCCCAAGGACCGAGTAGCCTTGTCAAATATGGTACGTGTCACACACTCACTCTTCCCCCGAGAAACGCCAGACCCAAAAACAGCTTGAGTCACAGTTTGAAGCAGAGCACCCCCCACCACGTGGCTTACATAACATGAGACAGACTTGTTGGGTCATTGCTTATCATACCTCCAGCTACTGTGTGTCTCTTGGCATTCCAAAGGCATCTACATGTAAAGTATGTTTTTACATTGAGGTTGGACAAAAAGAAACCTGATTACCATGCATGATATAAGGCTACTCCCGTGTTTTGTTTTCCTAGCCTTGCAAGCCAGGCGAATCGTGCATGATTTCACAATGCAAGATCGGTCTGGCCACCAAGTCAAGTCAAATTTATTAGCCCAAAATCACAATACATGTCTCAATGGGCCTTCACAGGCCCACACAGATACAACACTCCCTGGCTAAACTCCCAAAGAAGATGAGGAAAAACTCTCAGAAAAAAACCTCAATAGGAAAAAAAGAAAGAAACCTTAGATGGGCAATTTGATGGGAGATCCCCCCAACCAGAATGACGTGCAATAGGTGTTGAAGTGGGCAACAAAATTCCAAAAAGTATACAACAAGGTAGTAATAATAGTAATGATGATAGTAAAAATAATAGTGATGATGAACAATACAGGGCAAATCATAGAAAGGTATAATAGGTGAGCAAAGACAACAGGGCATAACAGTGTCAGTAGAGATGGCATCAACGACGTCCAATGAGTGATCACCCAGGGTGATCATACGGTAAAGAAAACATCAGTACTATCCGACGGTTGCCACCCAGAGTGATCCACATTGACCACAGCGTCATTAGAGCTAGCGTCGTTAGTATCCAACAGGTTAATACCCAGGTGATCCAAGAAACGTGAAGAATGCACGACTCGGGAGACGGCGTCGGACGGGAAGGCAAAGCACAGGCCCGGCATCAAGAGCAGAGACAGCCGGGGCAGGAAGCAGAGCAGGACACCGCCTAGTGGCCAGATACATTCAGCAAAGACAGCCAGGGTGGGAGGCAGAACCAGGGCACCGCCTTAACCTCAGATGCTAGTGACTCAGGAGATCGCGTCGGACGGGAGGGCAAAGCACAGGCCCGGCATGACTCAGGAGACGGCGCCGGATGGGAGGGCAAAGCACAGGCCCGGCATGACTCAGGAGACGGTGCCGGATGGGAGGGCAAAGCACAGGCCCGGCACCTAGAACAGAGACGGCCGGGGCAGGAAGCAGAGCAGGACACCGCCTACTGGCCGGATACATTCAGCAGAGACAGCCAGGGTGGGAGGCAGAACCAGGGCACTGCCTTCACCACAGGAGCTGGTCTGGAACATATACATGTACACAGACAGACAGACAGACAGACAGGGAGACAGACAGGTAGACTCCAAAGCCACACCTAGACCATAAAGAGAAACATAACAGCAGGCACAAGGATAGAACATCAACCGGGGCATCAGTCCAAGACATCCATGCAGGTCCCCATGAATGGTGAAGCATCATCTCAACCATCAAGGCACTGTCCTGAGCGAGGAGTGTATTTTAATATCTGTCACTCAAAACTGCTCAAGGCCTCTTAAATTCACCACATTCCGCTCACGATGTTGCATTGCCAAAGCCCATTTTCTATAATGCTATTGTGGTTAAACATTAATGGAAAAGTTAGGCTACTGGCTTACTTGTAATTGAATGTAAAAATTGTCACTTTGCACACCCGTGGCCCACCTTTTACTTTCACTTTAGTGTTTATTGTGAAATCATGCAAGATTCGTCTGGCTTGCGAGCTTACTGTTTTCCCACATCGAAGATCAACAACGTTTCGCCGCGAGCGGGAGGCTTCTTCAGGACCTGAGGGTCTGAAGAAGCCTCCTGAACAAGCCTCCTGCGTGAGGTGAAACATCGCTGATCTCTGGTGTGTCGGGAAAACAAAGCAGGGGAGTTGCGACATGTCGTGTGCCGTAAAATGTATCGTCTCTGAAGTCGCACTTCGCATACCGGCGCCGGTTTGTCAATCGTTTTTGTCATTCTCATAATGTGTCTTAACAACGAGGTCGCTCATCGTAAAAGCCACGAGCTCGTACTTTCACATGATTCTTACTCAGTCTTTATATTTATGTATCTGGAGGGAATGGCTGACTGGGCCACCACCGATGGAAACGAGTTTATAGAGAAGCACTGACCGAACGCAAATACATTGAATGGCTATTGCAACAAAAATGCCAGTGAGATCAAAATATATATATATATTTTTTTTCTTTTTACATGATAATCTTCAGGATCAACACTTAATAGGGATTCTGTGACATGTTGAATTTTCACCAGGCACTGGTCACATTATGGGGGAAACTGGCGGACACGGGGGTACCACCAGCTGCTAGAACATGAGCTAGCTACCAGCTATTGGCACCTAATGACTTGGATCAGGAATGATGAGATGCATACATGCAGTTTTTCAGTTGATACGAGGGATGCACAGATGCCACTTTTTCACTGTCGATAGTTCAGATCCATTGCTTCTCTTGAAAAGTGCTAGACCATTGGTGGACAGAAAAGATTGAGACATAATCCATTCTTCTCCGTTAAGAGTGATCCAACTCCGCCTCTGTGTGCCAAAAAGTCCAAAAATAAGGTCACTTTGTTATCTGATGTGTTGCACGATACCCAATACCCTGTTTTAGTCTGGTATCAGCCTGATATCAGTATTGTGTCTCATATCATTCCTAGACACCACAGAAACATACCCCCACATTGTGACTAATGCGGGGTGTAGAAAAATATCACAGTTAAATTTGTGAAAAATATATCAACCCATCCCTTCAACTTTGTATTTCTGATGCTGCGTTCAGACTGGCAGTAGACGGTAGATGGAAAACTGGGTGTCATTATTTTTGGATGAGAGATGATGGTAAAATCTGCTAACGTGAACATTGATGGCAATGGCTGAATGCACCACAGTAAAATTTGAAATATTTCATGTTTTGCCGTCCTCCGCCACAGATTTCCGAACCGCTTGTTAAAATATGACTTTTCCTTTTTTGTTGTGCAACAAAACAGAAGTTTTTTTCTGATATGTAAGCTAATTTGCAGGAATAGTTTTATTATCACCAGTGACTAACCAATATGTTAAAAGGAACGCAAATTCCCCGTCTCTTGAATTTGGAAAATACGACGCAAGTTGGAATATGAGCAGGGCACGGCTGATTGGCGACCGGAGTGGCCACAGTCTGAACACGCGATGAGTCCACGTCTGACTTGCCCTCTTCCCTGTCCTAGAATGTCATTGATCGAAAGCCATATCCAGACGATGACAGCCTTGTGGAAGTGAAGTTCGCCACCACGCCCATCATGTCTACATACCTTGTAGCATTTGTTATCGGTGAATACGACTTTGTGGAGAGCCAGTCGTCGGATGGCATCACAGTACGCGTCTACACGCCTATTGGGAAGGCAGAACAAGGGAAATTTGCACTGGAGGTGAGCGTGTTATTTCAGCCTTTTTTTGGGAAAGCTTTTGGCACTATGTCTTTGCATAAAATCAGCTTAAACCATGTCGGTGTCGTCAGGAGTTTCTTGTTGAACCGCTATATGTCTGAAATAAATCCAGCATTGGCTTCCTCCAGGCTCTTGCAGAAATGATAAGAATCAAATAAGAAACTCCTTTTTAGATTTGGGACTGCTTTTGCTGCTATAATTTCTGCGATGTAACGTTTTTTCTCATGACTTTTTGCAGGTTGCGACGAAGACCTTACCTTTCTACAAAGACTACTTCAGTGTTCCTTATCCATTGCCTAAAATTGATCTCATAGCTATCGCTGACTTTGCTGCTGGTTCGTATAAGTCATCACCACTCTACAGAACCATCTGCCATTGTGATGTAGACTGTGCCCAGTGAATGTCTAACATAGTTGGGATGTAGAAAGTGTCCAGTGAATGTCTACCTAGGTGTGAATGACATAGAATGTGTCCAGTGAATGTCTACATAGGTGTGAATGATGTAGAATGTGTCCAGTGAATGTCTACATAGGTGTGAATGATGTAGAATGTGTCCAGTGAATGTCTACCTAGGTGTGAATGATGTAGAATGTGTCCAGTGAATGTCTACCTAGGTGTGAATGATGTAGAATGTGTCCAGTGAATGTCTACCTAGGTGTGAATGATGTAGAATGTGTCCAGTGAATGTCTACCTAGGTGTGAATGATGTAGAATGTGTCCAGTGAATGTCTACCTAGGTGTGAATGATGTAGAATGTGTCCACGAGATGTCTTAACGCTGGAAAACGCACCAGACGCCGAAGCACCACAGAGTGTCAGCTCAACAAGAGATTCTGCTCCTCTGCTCCAGTCACACGTAGAGGCACTCGCGGCGTGCTGAGAAAATGGAACAGATGCCGAAACCGTGGCTGAGAATCGCGAGCCAGTATGAATGGTCCAACCGGTTAACATGGGCGCCGAAAAGGCAAACTGTCCGGGCTTCCCGGCACCTGGGCGTCTGGTGTGTTTCCACCGTAACATAGTTGGGATGTAGGATGTGTCCAGGGAATGTCTAACATTGTCTCCGTTGTTCCACATCCAGGTGCCATGGAAAACTGGGGCCTTGTAACCTACAGGTAATTCCTCCTATGTTCTTCAATGTATTCTTCGAAATACTGATGAAACCAATTGTTGCCACAGACCTCTTGCAAGAAGTGGAAATGGAGAAGGAGTTTGTAGTATTTGGGCTGGCCACTACATAAAGTGGTAATATCACATAGGCCCACCACAAATAGATTTCCCTGAATTGAAGCCCCAGTTCCTGCTTGTTTTGACGATATAAATGGGTGTAGTCGCAGACATTCCTTGAAGAGTTTGATGTAAAGATTACAAACATTACCAACGTATTCAAACCTTTCACAGCCACAGACTACGGCAAATGCGATTGAAAACTCGTATTTACCTGTTGTCAGGTGTTGGTCTTTGTATCAAGAGCTGAGTCAATCAACCAGAGAATAGAAAACATTTGTCCATTGCTATTTCAATTTATTCATTGAGGTAGTTGGGCTACCCATTTGTTTATGTTTGGGTCACTGATTGAACCATTTAATATAAACGATGCCTCATTGAGCTGCATGCACACCGTCCTTAAGACAAGCTGCTAGACTCTGTGCATCTTATTGACCCTGGCCTGACACCACTACTACAGACTGAGGGACCCGTAAGACATGGGTAACATCGATACTGAGTTGAGATGTGAAAAGTGTGTGTGTGTTCTGAAACGTGGTTCTTGTGTTGAAACTGTTGCTCAGGGAGACGGCACTGCTGATTGACCCGAAGAACTCGTGTTCGTCCTCCAGGCAGTGGGTGGCCTTGGTGGTAGGACACGAGCTGGCCCACCAGTGGTTCGGGAACCTGGTCACCATGGTAACCACACACAAAACCATCACCGTCTGCTTTTGTCACACAACATACATCAGACCGCACTGAATTTTGATCGCCACGCCTCTATTTTGATCGGCACGCCTCCGTTGAGGGAAAACGATTGGGAATAAACGGGGATTAGACGGCGTTTGTTCATGAACTACAACTTTAGGACAAAATGCAGGGTTCTCTTTCCGTCAACACCGTTTGACACAACTCAACTCACGCATGCGATTGGCTTGAAGTACTTATACACGCACCTGGGAAGCCCAGCCCCTGCCCAAGGTAATATAACCTTGCCCTGGCATCCTTGCCTTCACAGTTTAGCTTTGCAAGACTCTCTTTGAAGTTTTCTTTTTTCTTTTCACCTATTCTGGGAGCTGCGGTAGCTTAAGTGTTTCACATAGAAGGAGAGTATTTATTTTCTACCTTCGCAAAGCATTTCTGTGACCCCTACTCCTAGTTTGTTTGCAACTTTATCCCATTCTCGAGTGTTTTCCCCAGGATTTGCTCGATTTTTCCTTTTGGTTTACCTCGCTGGTTTCTTTACTAGCGCACACACTCGGCCCGCAGACACTGTGCCAAAAATAGCTTGTGTTCGTTCGGATGGCAAACCCGAAACCCAAAGGGGGGCCCAAGCTTCGGTCCTGCCCGAATGGATGTGGGAATTCCATCGCTAGGAAGGACACTCACTCTGCGTGCTCAGTCTGTATGGGCTCTGTCTGAACTAGGTTTGTGCCCTCACATCACGCACCTGGATGATAATACATTGCAGAAAAGGCTGGATGGTCTGAGGACGACTTTCGATTCTGCTGGACTACAGAATTCTGAACCACTTCTCTCCGTCTTGCCCGTCATCTCAACTGGAAATGGTAGCCACCGAACCCGCCATGGATACGGGGGACATAAAAGCAGACTTGGTACAGTCCGACGGAGAGGACGCAGACAAGTCGCTATACCAGTCCAGTGAGGCCGAGGCTCACAATGAGTCATCCCGTGACTCGGACTCAGTCCATCGCCGACAGCGGTGAAGGTGGACCCATAACTGCCGGGGCCTTTTCCTTGGTATTTGGGCGGGTCCTGCCCTTGAGCGTAGAGAATCCCGTCGCAGAGCTGTGGAAGGAAATCCGTACGGTGCTCGATTTCACCACGCGGAC
>OMKL01122908.1:33069-47059 GCA_900302295.1 Parasudis fraserbrunneri
CTTCCTACCTGGCCAAGCTGATCTTCCAGATGCCACAGAACAAGTCTACTAAGTTCATGGACACTGTGATCTTCACCTTGTATAACTACGCCTCCAACCAGAGAGAAGAATACCTGCTGCTCAAGCTCTTCAAGACGGCCCTAGAGGAGGAGATCAAGTGAGGAATACCTAAATCTGATGAGAGATAACATAGGCCTGTTATTGTGTGTTGACTTCAAGGTCTTAAAGGAAGGCAACTCCTCAAAACAACATGCTTCTAATTTAGCGTGCAAGTGTCTGTATTACCAATTAGAAATTACAACGCTGCGCGGATATTTCCAGTTTCCAAAGTCTGGATTTCACAATTCAATGTGTCAAATGACATCATCAATCCTCGGGTGATATTTTTTGAAAAGTTAAAACTTTTCAGGGTGGAGACTGGGAGCTAACCCCTATCTGTTTTGAGTTTTCAAAAATATTTCAAAGATATGATTTTGATTATAGCAGTTTGATTGAAAACGTGACCATGGGACTATGATAAACTTGGTGTTAATCTACTTTTGGAAACCAGCCCTGACTCATACTTTGACCTCTTGACCTCTCTGCCCCTCAGATCGAAGGTGGACCAGATCCAGGACATCGTGACGGGGAACCCCACCGTCATCAAGATGGTAGTGAGCTTCAACCGAGGGGCCCGCGGCCACAACACCCTGAGGCAGCTGCTGGCCCCTGTGGTGAAGGAGATCATCGAGAACAAGAGCCTGGGCATCAACACCAACCCCGTGGACGTGTACAAGGCCTGGGTCAATCAGCTGGAGACGGCCACCGGAGAGGCCAGGTAGGGACTACAAGAGATGGGTGAAAACCGTGTCATGCAAGCCAGTCATGGATTGGCGAGAGGGCAAGTGAGCAGTGTGAGTGGGTGAGATGTCGCAAAGTTCTCACAAAATTTAAAATAATAATAATAATAATTATATCCCCAGTTCTGACTGGTCATGGCAGTATTGTCCTTTCCTGGGCCAGGGATGGAGAGGAACAATTCAATGTCTCACACTTGTCTCACACTCACACTCTTAAACCAGTTACCTACCTACGCGGTACGTGGTCCTCTGGTGGAGCATGCCAGTAACAATGCCAGGCAGAAAAAAGAAAAGTGGGCAATGCACATAGAATTATATATGCGTTAATTATACTGTATATAATCTCAATGAGATTTGATCACAAAATGCCAACGAGCTTGGCACACATAGTTTAGGGCAGATCTGTTTAGTTTAGGGCAAAACAATTTCCCTGTGAAGACATTATTTTTTGAAATTAGTCCTTGATGTCACTTCAGAAAAGAATACTAGGCATATGCGTCAATTCATTCAGTGACAGTAGTACTTTCAGTTTAACTTTTCCACTCCCTGCATTGAAAAAGAGAGTAAAATATGGGTGACTAACAGGATAAGTGATCCTACCCAGTGCTGATCGATCCCAGAAATTAATACTCGATTGGAGGTGACTTGAATTCAAACAAACCAACAAGGGAAGATGCTTTGCAAACTACGTTGCAGTCACTGAGATAACTGTAGTGCTATAAGTTCCTGAGTTGCAAGCATGATTCAATTATAATCTCCTTCGCTGGAAAAAAACCCCAAAAAACATACTATACACTATATAATATAACTATATAATTGAGAAAGTGCTGGATGTGGGACAGCATCCAAGGCTGAAATGTGGTTTTGAGAGAGAGAGACCGAGACAGAGAGAGGGAGACAGTGGCTTTTATATCGGTGGTTTGGAGCTTGACAGAAACAGAAAAGTGACAAACCAGTTAGTAAAAAAAAAACAATGTAGTTTTACTCCAATAACTCATAAATCATAAATAAAGCATCCAAGGCTGAAGTGTGGTTTTGAGAGAAACAGAGAGAGAGACACAACACAGAGAGAGGGAGACCGTAGCTTTTACATTGGTGGTTTTGAGCTTGATGGGAACAGAAAAGCAACCAACCACAGTTAATTAGTAAAAAAGAAAAAAAGAAGAAGTTAGTTTTATATTGGATATTAGGTGGATTCTCCAGTAACTCATACATCATAAATAAAGCATGTAAGGACACCCGCAATGGGGCCAATCGTGCAGAAAAAAAGAAAGAAAATGCATGCACTCATGGTACTGTAAGGCACTTGTTCTTCCAGCCCTTAGAGTAAGGTTAAATATAACAACCTTTTGCATTAATGAAACACAGAATCAAGAGGGCTTGCACAAAGATAAAGTTGGAGATCCGTTTGAATGCTATAGGTCAAGTGTTTGCAGTGCTGTACCTGTCTTTTCTGAGAGAAGGATGGGCTTTTCAGTATTTTTATAAAGAAACGATATGACCGTTTCACATCATTACACTGATACTGTGGATAGTACGCACACGTGTGGAACCACCCTGAACGTTGTCTCTCTCTCCCCTCAGTAAACTGCCCTATGAGGTGACTCCTGAACAGGCCATGTCGCATGAGGAAGTACGCAACAGGCTGGAGGCGTCCAGTCAGGCCCTGCGGGCCGCCACAGATAAAGTCCTGGCTTCCATTGTGTCCTCGCTGGATAACATCCCGTAAGTCAGGGGAGATGTTCAACGTCAAGAGAAAATCCTTCCTTCCTTTTCCCCTTCGCCGACGGTTATTGCTTATCTCGCACCAGACCGCACTGGTGAGAACAGTGCTGGAGAGGCCGTATTTGTTATCATGTTTTTTTTTTAGATAAGTGATAAAGGTACACTATGCAGTTTCAGGGGGGGAGGGGTTTGTTTACATTTGAAGAGCCTGCAACTAGTTTACAAAATATATTTACTGTAAATGTAATTCCTAGAATTATTCAATCTTATGTCAATCAAAACAAAATCATTTTGAGGCACTATGAACAAAAACGTAAGCCTAGAATATGTTTGTAAACAAAATTGGCCTGGCCTTTGTAAATGAGAACAGTGAAGCAATTACTTTTCAGGTAACTATTATCATTATTTCTTTTACTGTACCAGGGCCTAATGACCAGTTTCTGCACAAAGGTAGAATAGGTTAGTGTGCATTTATAGAAGTTATCTGAGAAACCCCAGAAACTCAAATAGTTTAGTGTGCAAGAGCTTCTGGCTGCAGCATACTGCCTTTGTGCGCAGGAAGTTGAAGGCTCTAAGTGCGAGGCCTTTGTCACTAAACCCCTCCCTTTCCTGTCACAGTGAGTGTTCTCTGACAGGCCAGTAGGTCTGATTACAGGCAGCACAACCCCACCTCCTGCATCATGATTAGTCCCAAAAAAAAAAAATAATAATTTCGGATTTTCGAATGTCATGAAATTTAAATGCCTCCACTACACTGCTTTTACATGGCCTGCCATCCATCTAACTAATGGATCTCCCTCTGAAATATTAGAGGCATGGATTAAACATAAAAAAAAGAAGTGTTTCTACAGTATCCATGGCTCTTGAGTTCCAAGATACCGTAGCCTACATTCCACTAGATGGCAATGTTGTTTGATCGTGCTCATAAGGAAGGCCTCCACTCATACAACGTGAAAACGGTTCCTGCATTTATGTATTCCCCTCCCTGTGTTCTGCTTGATGAGACGTTTGGCTCCCTCAATGTTTACAGTAATTTAAATCCCCCCAGTTGACTGGCATCATACAACCCCGGACATCACTGCGTTTGAGTTGTCACTGTGAATTTTCTCTCGTTTCTCCCCATCATGGTCACATCATGTTTGTCAAACGTTAATGTTGTGTGTGAGTGCATGTCGTGTCGTGTTTTCTTGTCCCACCCACGGTGTTTTGTTTTTGCATGTAGTTATGGCATGAGATACATTGCAAAAGTCCTGAAGAACAGCCTCCACGAAAAGTTCCCCGATGCCACAGAGGACGAGCTGCTGAAGGTAGAGAGGGCCTTCATGTGTCTTTCTTTGTCTCTCACTCATTCACATCTTCCTCTTCCTTCACCAACCGTTGACCATTTTAATATACCGTAGGTCTGTTGAGCTGTTTTTGGATAGACCTACTGTATATATATATATTGATCATGAGGCATGTTAGGTTGTATGTTGATCACATAGTCAAATGTCTGCACTTGCAGAATGGGATGCCCCCACAACTGTAGGATGTCTAGCGTTGCATTTACAATCAATCGAACTGTGGCGCACACAGTACCTCGCTCTTCGTGTGTGTCCTGCACACACAAAATCACCTCTGCATGTTCTATCGTATCAAAAGATGGGCAGGTGAATGCGGGATCGTGCGTTTTAACAAAAGGATTTTCATCGCCGCTTCATGCCTCCCCTGGTGTCAGATCGTAGGGAACCTGCTGTACTATCGCTACATGAACCCAGCCATCGTGGCCCCGGACGGCTTCGACATCATCGACATGTCTGCCGGAGGTCAGCTGCACTCCGACCAGCGCCGTAACCTGGGCTCCGTGGCAAAGATGCTCCAGCACGCCGCTGCCAACAAACTGTTTGAGGGAGAGAACGCACACATGACCCCCATGAACAACTACATCTCGCAGACCTACGAGAAGTTCAGGTGAGAACAGCGTATCCGTAGTATTCCATTACATCATCATCATCATCGTAGACATTTTGGTAGGCAAACAACAAGTGACTGTAATCACGGGTGGACAGGTATACACAGGTGATGACTCTGTAGCCAACGCACTGTGTTTATGGCATTGTGCAATATTGGTTGGAAAGGCATGACATATCATGAGAATGCTATTTAACTATGAAACTGCCATCATAAAATAGCTATTCAGGTAGGTAAAGACAAGACACATGTTATACCGTGTGCGTACAATAAAAAATCTGTAGGTTTTCAGCTCAGGGCAATGCTCAAGTTTGAGCAAGGCTAAATCTTCCACATGACGGCATGTTAACTATGTACTGTATGAAGGAACATATAGTTCATGTTCACAAAAGAACACGTGGTGGATGACATTCAAGCACTATCATGCATTTATTCACGTTCTTCGATTAAAAAAAACAAAAAACAGAACAACTTCATATGTACGAGCCAAACTCTATATTCAGTGTTTGACTACTTCACTCAACAACCCCTCTCTTGAGGATGGAAGGGCAGCCGCAGAGGGAAACTTCCATCCAGTAAATAAAAAAAGCCAAGAGGATAAGATAAGGAATACAGTGAGCCGTGCTGATAAGCCTGCGTGTCTGTGGGGAGGTCAGGCCAGGGTTAGTCTGGCTTGATGGAAGTAGAGGTAAGCCTGGGAGAGGAAGAGCTTTTGTGTCAAAGCACAGCGTCAGCAACTAGGATGAGGTTGTGTGTGTCTTCACCATCAGACTCACCAATGAGGGATGTGTTTGTGTGTGTATGGAGGTCGAGGTGTGTTGTGTGTGTGTGTGTGTGTGTGTGGAGTCAGAGTTGACTCATCATTCCTGGAAATCCACTGAAACTTTGTCCACTTGCTGACAATAACAGTGTTGGGACATTGAACGTAGGTGAAAAACAATAATAAATCCACAGAATTTGTCCAATGCAGATTTATTTTTTGACCGTATTAATTGGGGTTATATTTCCATGCATTCTGATAGAGGTTGCCTTGTAGTCTGTCTCTCCCCATCATAAATCAAAAATATATGTCTGTTTTACTCCAAAGTTAACAACCAGTACCAACCTAAATAAAGCCATTACCAACCTAAACAAAGCCATTACCACCCCAAAATACAGCAAATACAATTTAAAACCATCTAGTGTTCCTAGTCCTTACATCAATGTTCCTGAGTCCTTACATCAATGTGCTCAGTCGATCAGCAACTAGAGAATGAAAATATGTCTCCATTCCTATGTTTTATTTCTGTAGGTGGGGCTGTTGTAGCGACGCATCTTCAGTCAACCATCTTGTGACCATTAAACTCTCTTCATTGATTTAAACATGCTCACGTTACTGATATCTACAGTTGCCAACTGTGAGCCTTTTGATATTAGCTAGTATGAACGATATAGGCCCGACCCCTGATATGCGCTGTTATTCACTCTGTCCAATGTTGTGTCTTTACCACCATGAGTCGAGGTCACTCTGACTCCAGCTGCATTCCTTTTAAGTTTTGCCTCGACTCCAGTGCGACAGACTGCTTCCTACACTGAACAGTGTTTTGTCTCTTCTCTCTCCCGTGAGCTCATAATAAATGTTTATAACCAGACTAGCAGACCGCTGTGCTGTATATCTGATTCCAGGGCTTGACGTTGAATCTGAAAACGTAATTATTGTCTTTGTCTCCTGTGATCTCCTTTTCAATATGTGCGCCATTTAACCCTATAACAGCCGATGTCCTCCTGGTGCTTGTCCCCTCCAGGGTGTTCTTCCAGGCAGCGTGTGACGTCCCCGAGCCCGAGGAGAAGTTCAATGTGGACGAATACTCCGACATGGTGACGCTGAGCAAGCCCATCATCTACATCTCCATAGAGGAGATCATCAACACACACTCGGTAAACCCACACCCCCAAGACCCTCTTTTTTTTAGCGTCGGAAGAAATCCGATTTGATAGGTTTGATTTACGGGCGATGGATTACACTCGGAGTGGTGGGATGGTCTAATGGTAGCCCGGGTCACTGGTTCCGTGCATGGCACCGAGGGGAGGGTGTGTTCCAGCTGTGAGCTAGCACCTGGAGGGTGGCTGCTAGGAGGAGGAGTCCCTAGGCTCTGACCTTTCTCTGTGGAAAACGCATACATACGGTATATGTAGAGGACTGAGTGTATCTAGGAGGGATATTTGGAAAGACAACATTTCTGTGGGAAGTAATCTTCTTTCATCATCGTATCCCACGAACACAAATTAATATTACAGTCCAGTGCAAAATGTTGCTGTTGGGTGGTCAGTGCAAGTTTGGTTTCCACGGTAATACTTGCAATATTTTACTGTGTTTACTCGTGTATACATGGATGCGCGTGATTGGGATATGAAGATGCATATAGAAGCTGACTTAACGGCTTAACCGGGATATTGCGTAGAATCAGGAATAATAAAGTAAACATGTGTAAATGCACATTACTTTTCACCATCTACTGATTGGTCTCTCTCTACCGTTTTCAACCCCGTCCTGGGAATGGAAGTAGTGGGAATGGTGGACTTCTCAGGGCAAGCCGAGGACGTACTGTAATACATTATATATAACCATTGGTTATGAAGCCATGTGCTCTTTTGAAGTCATCAGTCTCACTCTACACCCCACTCACCCACAGGACTAACAAAAACAATGGCGGTGACGTTAATCTTTTCTGTGGACGGATGTCCTTTCGCCTTTCACATGGCCACTTCTGCTACAGATCATTTGATCATTTTCCCTCTGCGCAACGCAATATGTGGAGAACCAATACGACGACGCGTAGAAAGGTGAACTTTCATTATGTCTGTAAGTTGCATTACTGAGTTATGTAACACATCCTGGAATGGATGGAGGTGAGATGACAGAAAAGAGTTGGGGAGATTCCCACCAAGTGCAGCTGCATGCCGTTACACATGCAAAGAGAAACTTGTGGATGTCCTCTCTTTGTCTGTCTGCATGGAGGGAAGGGTGGAGGTCAAAGTGGTTTGACATCAAAGAGATGGATGGACCTCAAAACGTTTTTATCACAGTCCCACTCTGGGCAGGTTTTGGACACTTTTGAAGTGTTCAGTATGTGCATGAATTCAGTATATGGGGAACCATATGTGGTGTACATTTCTGCAATGATCACTTCTCTATCCTGAAGTTAAGGCAGAGGCACAGTCCTCTGTGCTACTGTGATTATGTTCCGTCTCTCTCCATTACAGCCAACTGATGAATGAGGAATTTATATTTATACATCAATCTAAAACTCACTGGCTTGCTGCATATTTTAGAAACGCAAGATAACTTTAAAGGTAGAATCTGTAATGTCATCAAACACTGACCCCTTTTGGTGTTGCGCTTTGTTTACATTTTTTGTTTTTGTCTGATGCGTAGGTTGGATTTCAGTGGGTATAGGGGAGGGGTTGCTTCTGCTGGCCACACCTCAGGCTCTGCCAAGAGAAGTCTGGAGAAATTCACAGTATAATAAGTTACTAAACTCCAATCCACTTGCCAGACCAAAACCAAAAAATTAAACAAAGTGCAATACCAAGCAGGGCTCTTTTGCCTAGAGGTTGCTGTTTGATAGCATTACAGATTCTTCCTTTATGCAGGGAACATTTAGTTCCATTGATCCACAAGTCTGGATTCTATTGTTTTTATTCCACCATGGATAGGGCTATAGAGATCCCTCAGAATTTTTCAAAAGCTTTTGTTTTTTGTCAGTCATTACGATAATGGAATAAAGACGTTTATCCTGTAGTTTACTTTAGTACAGGCCTGACCACATAAGGTTCTTTTCAACTTAGAGAAAAACAGTCATTCTCTTGTTATGTAGCTGTTGTTTGAAAACAGTCATTCTCTTGTTGTGTAGCTGTTGTTTGAAAACAGTCATTCTCTTGTTGTGTAGCTGTTGTTTGAAAACAGTCATTCTCTTGTTGTGTAGCTGGTGTTTGAAAACAGTCATTCTCTTGTTGTGTAGCTGGTGTTTGAAAACAGTCATTCTCTTGTTGTGTAGCTGGTGTTTAATAACAGTCATTCTCTTGTTGTGTAGCTGGTGTTGGAGCACCTAGAGGCCATCTCTCCTGACCACAATGACCTGCTACATGAGCTACTGCAGGACCTGGGAGACGCCCCCGATGCAGAGGCACTACTAGGTACCCACATATCCATTACATTCACAGTATGGTCTTTCTTTCTGTAACTAGACAGAATAAACATCTTCCTAAATATTCACTCAGTATTCTGTTGTTCGACATACAAACCAATAAACTGTTATCTGTGTTGTCATCTTCTCTTATCGTACCGATGTTTATTTCCAGGTGAGGGAGTCGTGGACCCCAGCGACCCCAACAAAGACAGTGCTCTGAGCCAGCTGGCCAAGACGGAGATCTCCCTCACACTCACCAGCAAGTTTGAACTGCTGGAAGGGGATGACAAGGACATGAAGGCTCTCATGACAAAGTAAGATTCCAGATGGATGCAGTCATGACAACCTTGTAACAAACACTGCAAGCTTGTATTTAAAGTTAGGATGCTGTCATTCTGGATTAAATTCTGATGACGGGGTGATACAGGATTCCATATAAATGCCCTGTATCTCTGTAATTCGAATCATACTTACTCAGAAGTGGAAACTTTGACCAACTGCCTTTTAGGAGGCAGAGCATACATTTAGAAGCCAGCAATAATTATGTATAAATGCTCTGTGACGCCATGCACTCGACCTGTTTTGTTTGGTCATAGCCTATTCATGGTATTCCTTTACATTATCACCACAGACATCTTGGTAGGCAAAACAAAATGGATGATTATAATTAAATGACAACAATAGCCAGTGTTTTCCATACAGAGATTGACTTGATGCCATAATATCAGCATTGACTGCCACATATTGATTTCTTTTTTCTTTTTTTTTTTTTTACTATTTAATATAATAATAATCTTATTTTATTGTAGAGCTGCATGCAGTGCATTTATTCACAGCCCCTCCTCCTCTCTCTCTCTCTCTCTTACACACACAACGGACCTTTCTTTGAATAGTAGTGACAGAGTCACACACACTGCTGAATCAGATCTGAGGAAAGGAGAGGAGCGCAAAATCTCAGCGAAATTAAAACTTAAAATACATATTCAATAACGGGCTGAGTGCCCTGTTCTGGAGGAGGAAACACTTATAAGGTAGAGCAGGTATATCTTACATTTCTGAGTTTGTTTGTTTCCTCGTGTCCCATTTGATGAGATTACTCTCTGGAAAGCGAAAACGGTAAAGAACCCCGCCTGCCCTAACTTCCCTCGAGTGGTAACCACAAAAGAAATCAATGGACACGTAAACGAACTAACTCAAAAATGTAATGTATACCTGTCCTGGCTTACAAGCATGTCTTTGTCCGGAAAACAGTTCTCAGCTTGTTTATTTTAAGTTTGAATTTTCAGTTCTTGAGTTATTCGGTTAGATAATTAAAGTATTTGCAGTGGTGCACTTTATTTCCTGTTATTTATTTAATAAAATATTTTTTTTTAGCTTGAGCGCCCCCTCAAATCCCCACCACATGTACCACTGCATAGCCAGTGATCTATGTATATGGCCTTGTGCCATTTATGTAGGAATTGCACGACACGTCATTAGAATCCTATGAATAGTGGCTATCGCTCAGTAGCACATCTTTATTGTCTTTCCTGCCTCCCTATCTATTTCCTGGAGAAGCAGGAAGACGTTTGGTGGTCAGGGTTATCTGGGCTATAAAGATGTGCATGTATGTACCAGTTCCTTACAGGATCTTGTGAAAAAGGCTGTATAGGAAACATGGCCTCATCCTCTGCTGATGGTGTGTATTTATATCTTAAATGATAAAATAATGGGCATGTTAAAGCCTGTAGCCTATGTGAAATTGACATCAACATCTTATATGATGGATTTCACGGCCGTCATTTTTTCTGTGTCATCGCGTTTATAGGTCACGCCAACACGTACCCCAACATGACTCTCTTGAGTCTTTACAATGTTGCAACCGCCAAAAGCCAACGCTCACTTGTATAATACCTGAATCAGTGCGAGTGTTGGGTTTAATGTTCATTTTAGCTTGACTCATTTCATGGGTTCACTTCCTAACACATTGTTATTATTCAAGACAAGTTGAGCGCACCATTTTCAGGACAGCTGTATAAGAGCGAGTGTTGTCCGTCCAGCTCCATCAGCTCCCCAACCCCGCTGAGCTGTAGTTGGGACTGTTGCATTGGAATAATTGGTTATAGAGAGTGACAAACTCATTGAGGTTTCAGGTGTGTCTGGGGCTGTTATTACTCCAATTGAGTGCTTTATGCAAGGTCAGCTCATTTCCGACAAGAGTGAAGTGGTTATATCAACAGGTTTCTGGGCTGCGTGTTAACATACCGTGTTAGTCATAGTTAAGGCAACTGGACGAATGGAATTAGGCCTATATGAGAATGACATGATTTTGAATAATCCATATAATAATCCATATTATAATCCATATCACATTCATGATGAATTATAAAATGGTGGTGTGTGTGTGTATGTGTGTGTGTGTGTGTCTCTGTGTGTGTCTCTGTCTCTGTCTCTGTCTGTCTCTCTCAGGACAAAGAAGCTTATAGTGGATGTGGTTCGGATCCAGCCTGGGGAGAGTCTACCTGAGACCCTGGAGACTCCGGCCACCGCCCCACAGGTGATAATATCATGAGCTCTGTTCATTTTTTACATCCCCATATACCCACATTACTCAAGGAAATACATATGCTACCAATTTCTTCTTCTGACGTGCGGACAGTCTTTTTTTGCATGATGTAGTTCGGTTCCAAATTAAGTTGTCCGTTAGAAAGATTTGACACCTACTCTTGTAGCACAGAGGGGAAAAACAAACCAAAAAAACTTAGTTTGAGGTGTTATTGAAATCATTAACTATCTTAGGAAGTTAAGATAGCTAGTAATTATTTTATAATTACAAAATAGTAGCACATCATGTATTATCAACCTCATGTAACATTTTGAAAGTAGCCTCTGAATGTCCCTGCGGTGGTCTCTCTCCAGGAGTCGGAGCACGGCAGGATCGTGGAGCGCTGCGCGGTGCAGGACGCCCAGACTCCGGAGGGCCTGAAGAGCAGCCAGGCGGTGCTGGAGGACCGGCAGCTTCCCCTGGAGCAAAAGAAGAGGAAGATCCTCAGGAACCTCCGCAGCCTGGAGCAGGCCGGCCTCGTCACCGCCAGCAACAAGTACCAGGACCTCATCAATGACATATCTAAGGTGGGCACAGCCCAAGCGCACAGACAGTACGAGGCCTGCACGTTTAGTGTCCCTGTGCTCCCCAGACACACGTTGAGTTTTATACGTCGTTGGAAATGGAATGACGGCTTCTAATCAGTTGTTACCTTTATTATTTTTCTACTCCGAATATGAAGCAAGCTGTGTTCCAGTGACTATCAGGTGTCGCCAAGTCTTGTTTTTGAGAAAATTGGCTTCAAAGTTACATGGTGCTAATGGCACTGGGATAAGGCAATTGTTACCAAAACAATTTTATTTTGAATTTATCAGTAAGGCAGATAATGAAAGTATTTTTTAGTATAATGACAAAAACCAAAATAGCCAAATACATTTTGGCAGAAAACATCACATATACAAATTGTGACTTGGGACTGATCAAATGTACTTTAATGTACGATCATATACTCAGACGCGCGCGCACACATTACGTATAACTAATAAACACCATCTTAGGTCAGTCCCGTTTTAAGATTTTACAAATATCTAAGTCAAACATCTTCTCAACAAATCACATTCCTTTTCTGTCCTGATTGACAGGATATTCGGTACCAGAGACGCTACAGGCAGAGGAGGAAGGCGGAACTTGTGAAGCTCCAGCAAACGCTGACTGCGCTCAACTCCAAGACGGCCTTTCACCAAGACCAGATGAACTACTACGACACCTACATCAAGACATGCCTGGACAACCTCAACAGGAAGTGAGTACCACCAAGGTCCTGTGTCCTCACATTTTTTCGATGCTGTATGTCTACGAGTCTGCATCTGGTATGAATCGAAAAGTTTTTGAGTCGAGCCAGTCAGTTCTTTGAGCTTGGTATCAATTCAGTCAATTCAAAATTTAAACAGAAATTGCTGTTTACTTGCTGATGATGGAACATTCATTCTCATTTACTTTTCAATAGATTGGATAGTTGAATTGAAAGTGAATTGAACCCAACCCTGTCTTAAACTCACGTCACATGTGTGTATGTAGCATTTCATTTTCGATAACGGATGACTTTGCTCCTGTCCGTCGCGTGTCCACAGGAACTCCCGCAGGTCCATCAAGCTGGATAGTAAGGGGGAGGAGAAGGGCAGTAAGAAGGTGAAGCAGCAGTCTCTGAAGTACACTGCCGCCAGGCTGCACGAGAAGGGAGTCATTCTGGAGATCGAGGGACTACAGACCAACCAGTGAGTCGCATCACATCCTCACAGTGTGTGTACATGTTTGCGTGGTCCTGGTGGGAGCGGGAGGTTCTAACCTGGGCAGTGTTAGTGGCACGCTCCGCTTACTTGGTGAGCTGCGCAGGACCGGTGATCAGCTTGAACAGACGGACATAAGGCAAGGCACGTTGTAGGGCAGCACACGTTACATTGAGTTACAACAGCGCAAAGAAAGACCCCAGGGCAAGACACCACAGTGCGATTCAGTTCATTACACGAAGCTGTGTTGGCAGAGTAGGACAGGGGCAGTGCTAGGGCATGGGATTCTATTCCCAGTGGGGTCGCCCATGCTAAAAACATCTATGCACAGTACAGGAAGCTTTGTCTAAAGGTTTTCACCCAAATGACACATAGAACTGAGAGCAAGTTTGCTAGACAGCATCCCTTTCTGATGATGGAGATTGTATTCCCTGCAATGCATCAATTCCAACAAGCAGTCTTAAGCCCTTTTCGCACGGGACTAGTATTACACGGTAATAGAAGGTTACCCCCCGACCCCCCGAGTATGTCCACCTACTTTGAATGGAAATATATTTTTCCAAGAAGGAACTGTAGGCATTTAAAACCCTCCTATATTAATTTTACTGCTACCAAAAACAAATTGCGACCCCAAATTACTGAGATGCCGATTTGCACGGGGCTAGTATTATTGGATGACCTCTGTGTTTGCTGATATATGGTACTGTAGGTCATTTGCGTTGGAATTTTTACTTTACAAATTACGGACACGACAGATTCGCATGGGAATAATATCACAGACGACCTCCGCAATGCGAGAGGTCCCCACGTAAAATACTAGTCCTGTGCGAATAGAGTTTTCGTTTTCACAAATTCAATTGCATCAGAATGATCAGTGATTCATCTGAGAGGAACAAGGAGAGGGAGGAAGGATGCCTGTTTAAAAGTATTGGGACTGAGCTGTGAACTAGCTTAGACGTGCAAGTAGTGGTTTGCGCTGTGTCAGCTCTGTGTGTG
>OMKL01122913.1:0-11245 GCA_900302295.1 Parasudis fraserbrunneri
CTGTTTGTGACCCTTATTGTAAAGTTGAAAACATGTATTCCTTAAGTAACACTTCATAAATGCATACGACTGTTGAATAAGCATTACTTAACTATAATTGAAGAAACCTATGGATTTTGGTGACCCCATCACCTTTCCTATAGTGCCTCTCTCAGCCCAAAATGTTCAAATGAAAGCAGTGTATCTCTTGACCCATTAGTTGTACAGTCACAACATTTGCTGTGAATTTGCATGACCCTGAGAGGAGAGAAAACCTATTTATTTTGGTGGTGTTTGCATACCATTATATCATTACAACAAACTCTTTGTGTAACTGAGCAAACAATCTAAATAACTCCATAAATGTACGTGATTTGTACAGAACACAAAGGGTAGGCATAGAGGAAGGGTATATGGGCAGAGAGAGTATAATATATTATCTTTAGACTTTGGTATGGGCTATGTGGGTCAATTTGTCACTAATTTGCTACCAAGACCTAGGATGTCGTTCTTTCTCTGACTTGTAGAAACAGCATCAGTAGTAGAGGTGGTGAGAAGGGCAGCCCGTCTCTCAGGCAGCCCGAAACGGTGGACTGTCAACCTCTGAGCTTTACATCACGAATCATTACATGTTTCCTCATATTTGTAGTGTTGCCAATTTTTTTAATGTTTTTTATTTATTTACTCAGGGTAGGTTCGCTGAGCACAGATGCTCTTCTTCAGCAATGCCCTGCTTCGCACTCACACAGTTCCACACATTCACACCTGGGAGCTGCCACGATCTTACACTGTGAAGCTCCCCTGGAGCAGTTGAGGGTTAAGTGCCTTGCTCTAGGGCATTGAGGTGGGTATTTAGGGAGGGGTGAGTGTATTTCCTGCTGATCCGGGGGATCGAACCGGTGACCTTCCTGTCACATGCCCACTTCTCTAACCATTCTCAGCTTGGCCTGATGTTGGCACTAGAGGAAAGGTCATGGCATCACCAAAATCAATAGGTCTCTTCCTGTAGGGGTTATGAATGTTCATGGCAAATGTTGTGACTGTACACCTTATGGGTCAAGAGATAAGTTCCTTTGATTTAGAGATTTGGGCCTGATGGCAGCGCTAGCAGAAAGGTCATGGGGTCACCAAAATCAATAGGTTTCTTCAATTATAGTTGCTCATTTCGCGCTCCTATGCATTTATGAATTGTTACTTAAGGGATACATGTTTTCAACTACAATAAGCATCACAAACAGCATTAATTAATGGCTAATTATCGTAAAGTAATGCTTATTAAGCATGTTATGCATTTGTTTAGTGCTACTTAAGGGATACATGTTTTCACCTTTATAATTACAACATGAACTAATATCTTTATAAACTATTTATTAATATATAAATTCATACCTTAGTTAACATGCACACCATTAGTAAATCATTACAAGAGACATTAGTTAACTGTTAATTAATGCTTATTACTGTATTAACTAATGTTAATTAATGTACCCTTATTGTAAAGTGTCACCAGCTTTTCTTAATTTCCCACTTGATTTAACTAAGGAGCTTTTAAACAAAAGTGATGTGCCTGTGCTGTCTGTCTGAAACTGCCTGCTCAGAACACAGCCAGAACTTTGACCACGGGACTCAGTAAGTCAGCTAGAGTTTACTCAAAAAAAGTAATATATTCCTCGTTACTCATTTCAAAAGTAATATTATGACCTTACTTATTACTCCCTGGAAGCAGTAATTTGTTATGTTACTCGTTATATTACTTCCGTTACACCCCCCAGAATTGCTTCCTTTCTTACTGTCAAAATTTGGTACAACATAGGCTACTTGGCCTGTGCTCCTCTGTGTGAATGATCACGTCAGGTAGCACACCTCAAGGGGCTTTCAAAGCAGACTCACAAGCCGGCGCAAACGCAGAGCTGTGCTCAGCGCGCTGAGCTAAATCATTGTTTTCAACGGAGGACCCGACGCGGTGCACACTGCGGCACAGAGCACATTTCTGCTTTGAAAGCCCATTTACTGAAAACCAGCAGCTTTTTTCCTACAGCATTAGAAGTTTGGTAACAAGGCTACTACAGGCTTGATCAAAAGCACGACTGGCTTAAATTGATGAAGGACAATCTTTTTAAACAACGTGTTGTTGTGCTATTGTAGCATAACAGGTGTTCCAAGAGATTTGAAGTTGCATTTTTCTAAGTGGAAAGTAGGAGAAGTCTGGGCTGCTTTCGCATTCCAAAATGATGTAACAGCGCTGATGATTTACTCTGAAACTTTAATTCTACCCAGTAGGGTTGAGAATTCTACCTGCCTCCATGAAATACATACAGTAGCCCAAATGAAGAAGACACATCAGCACTGTTTCATCCTTTTAGAGTGCAAGGGTCCCAACTTTTGACACTGGATTTTCTTACAATGCACGTATAAACCTTGAGCGCAGTTTGGATAGATTACAGATCGACAGTGATGTTCTTGTCGTCTTTGGTCTTGACAAAATCAAAGTAATGGAGTAACGAGTTGTTTCTGATGGGGTAACTGTGATATTATTACTGAACTTGAGGTTGTAATTCCACTACTTGTTACTGGGAAATGTAATGTTATTACTGTAATGCGTTACCACCCAACACTGCTGGGTTGTGGAGTTGAAAAGGTCGATATTTACCAGCCCTATTGCCTCACCTTGTTTTGGAACCACTTCTCTGCTTCGTGCTGGTTCTTCAGCACCAGGGCCTCGTACTGCTCCCTCATATCTGCTAGGACCTTGTTCAGGTCAGACGACTCAGTACAGTCCATCTCCACGTTCACAGAACCACTCTGCTGGGCCCGCAGCACCACTATCTCCTACGACAGAAAAAAAAAAAAAGGGGCTGCATTCAACATTTCGTTACTGCCGGGTGAAAACCTTGTATCTCCAAAGGGGTCCACTTTTCAGGAATTTAGAATAACAACCTCCTTTTGAGTTTTGAGTTTTTTATTAAATAATACATTGGGGTTTTGAATGTGTTTCATGGTCCTCTGGGTCATTATACATAACTCAAAACATACAGGACCATGTGAACTTTCAATTCAAGTGTTAACATGAAAATCACCAAAACTGGAGATACGCCAGCAGTGATTTGTTCGTCTATAGGGCAGGTGTGGATAAAGTAACTACAGTACTGTATTTTAATAATTTATTTACTTACCAGAGTGCTATTCTATAAGGGTATCTCTACTTTTAAAAGTAGAATTGTGTACTTTCTCCACTACTGCTATGGAGGAAGAAAGCCATGACCAAAATCAGCCAACAGATGGGGCCATAGTGCTTGTCTGGGGTTTCTTTTAAGAATGAGACATCAACTTTTGGCTTCTTGTGCCTTCTGGTGGCCAAAGAAGTAACCTTGTCCAACCCATATTATAAGCGAATATTTGTGTACACCCCATTATTAAAGGGATTGTAGTTAATTATTGCTACCCCTTAAACACAAAAAAAGTTTCTACATTTGTCCATACCCTAATATGGAATGTTAGTATTGTTAGCATTACTCATGGGAAAGCTTGGAGCTATCTGTCCCATGGTGTCAAGGAAGAATGCTAACATGACATTAGCATTCCCACAATAGAATATTTTCCCACAACATAACATGTCTGGTGAATAATAATAGTCATACAATAGGCATTAAAAAATGCCACAGTATCCCTCTAAGTCTAGGAGGGGACTGATGCAAACTGATGGAAAAGCATGATAAAGACAGTGGGAGTGGGGTGGGGGGGGTGGAGGCAGTAATAATAGGCTACCTACAACTTTAGATTATCCAACCTTCATCAAACTGGGTGGTATGTTGCAAGACAGCATGAGGACTTTTTTTTCCCACCTCATTCATCCACTCCATAATGTGACATCTTTACTAAAACATATACGGTAACAATAGAGGTCTGTCTGTCTGCAGAGAAACACAGTCGTCACCTCCTCATGGTTCCGCTTGACGTAGACCAGCTCCTCCTTCAGACCTTCAATCTGGAACTCCAGGTCATTACGGGCCAGAGTCAGGCTGTCCAGGACCCCTCGCAGACGGGCCAGGTCGGCCTCCACTGCCGAACGCATGTTGAACTCCGTCTCATATCTGAGGAGGGCGGAGATCAGCAAACTATGCACTTAAGAACTCTGTAGAGTTGAATCTATGACATACTTTTTAATCATGACATGATCTTCTCAGAAATGTATTAAAGATTTAGATCATGGGATGATGAAAGGTGGAGCGGGTGTGTTTAGGACTATCTTTCTATATAAGCCGTGTAATGCAAGTAAAGAACCAGCAGGTGGCAGAAAGAGAGAGCACCTACTTCATCTTGAAGTCATCAGCAGCAAGTCTGGCATTGTCCACCTGCAGGATCATCAGGTGATGCTCCTTGAACCTCCTCAGGAGCTACGGAAGGGGAGGAGGTCCAAAATGATGTCTACAGGTTCATGTGTGGGATATCATTACTTCAATCCCTGCCCATCAGGGGTTCCCAAAGACTGAAGGTCTCTGTGTTGAGATATGGTGAATCACCTATTTCACCTAATGAACTCTATGTGCAAGTCCAGTTGAAAAGAGACACTTTTGGGGCTGTACCCACCCATCTATTGACACCCTCCTTGTACTCTCATGAGCACACAGTCTTCACACACTGTGGGCCATAGGCAACAGGTATGATATTGATGACAATATTATGAGCCACTATATGTAGCAAATGCCATCTATATTTGGCTTAAGCCACAGTCTCAAAATGGGGGCCAAACAAAATGAAATCAGAGTACATTTTAGAGAAATGCATACAACCTTTTTTTTTTTTTTTTACTTTTTTTTTTTATGTTTGTCTAGCAGTTCCAAGTGAATGTTCTCAGGCTAAATATTACCTTGAAGGATTTCAGTTATAAAATCTGAAAATAAATGTTACTTTAATAGCTTGCTGTGGCCTATAGCCCACTGCTTCTTCACAAACAAACAAAAATAATTTGAGTGTGAGATAAAGACATTATGGTATCTAAATGACATGTTAGAAGATATGTTGTTAGACAATCCATAGGAATGTACACCCATTTATGCCATACAATGCCAAATTTCTTTGCTCAAAATATGATTCTTCCCAAACTCAATACACTAAGCTAGCAAGACTTCATTAGCTGTACAGCTGCACCTGTGCACGCAGTTCAGAGATGGTGCCGAAGAAGACAGTCATGTCCTTGGTGTAAACAGGGGATCTCTTCTCATAGTACTCCTTGATCTGCAGTTCCAGCCTCCTATTGGCTGTCTCCAGAGTGCGCACCTGAGCACACACACACAGGACAAGGCATACTCAAAAGATAATCCACAGCTTAGCATGCCTTAGGTCTGTGTATTAACATGCCTTTGGTCTGGAAAGTAATGAATTATTATGAACTTTGCTCTTTGGTGAGCCATGCATATTTTCTTTGTTATGTCCATCTGTCTTGACAGTTTTCTGCCTTGAGTTGAACCTTCAACGAATGTAGGCCTAGGTCTTTTGTTGGGGGTTGAGTTTGAAGTTGAATGTGTCATGAATTACCAATTGCATTGTAAAGAAAGTCATAAAAGCATTGTTAATCATTTATTTTTTATGTTTGAAATGTTTGAATTTCCAACAGTGAGGGCAACTTTTGTTAAGGCATTACATTAAATAATTTATAGGATAGGCCAATGTAGGCTATAGCCCTAGGGTCTACTAAGTGTTAGGGTCTTAATCAATATCATCACAGCCTATGAGAAATAGAGCATCCACAACCCGTTTAATAAAATGTGGCTGTAATAAGGTTTGAAAGCTGTATCTGCACCATATCTTTCTTACCTTCTCCAGGTATGAGGCCAGACGATCGTTAAGATTCTGCATGGTCGACTTCTCATTGCCGTATACGGCAAAGTCGGAGTAAGATGTGGGAGATGAGGAGAAGACAGACTGGGAGATGCGGGTGCCATATCCCCCTGCGCCTCCGTACACACTCGGTGAGCGACCGGTGGAGATGGAGGAGGCGGAGGATATACGAGCCGTAGCTCCTCCAAACCCAGAGCGCTGCATCCCTCCGGACAAGCTGACGCCACTGGAAGCGCCAATGCTACGCGTGCTGTAGCTGCTGCTTTTGCGAATGGAGGTGACAGACATGGCAAAAGATGGACAACTTTAACCCTTCGAGTTAAACAGTGATTTCCTGAGTTGGAGAAGACAAATAGGCTACCCTTTACCTGTATGACTGGGCAATTTATAGAGCTAGGTGTGAGTGATGCGACCTACGTCACGAACCACACAATGTTTGGTATGGAGATAATTTTTTCTATTATGGGTGTGGTAGATGCCTTAAGCTTGTGTGGTGCAAGTTTATATCAAGAATATCAAGTCAAGCAACCTAAGATTCTCTCGAAATGTTTTTAAAACCATTAGGCTTATAATCACACATGTCTGGTATGAAGATAATCGTTTCTTCAGTAGACGCTTGAAGGTTGTGAAGAAAACGGGTTTTGGCAGTTTGAACATCTTACAACTTGCCCCCATGGGAAAATGTACAAACTAATAACAGTATGAAATATAAGTTAATCCAACAAAGCAGTGAAAATTGAGATGCACTTATAACTTCATGGTTAGTGCTGAGGCTAGCGTACATAGTACTTGAATTAATTTATTTGGGCTAGCCTACTTGCCTGGGAAGTTGTCAGAGGTGGAAGAACCTAAATCCTAATTTTAAAGGACCATACCAGTCTTTTTTGACATGTGCGTTCCAAGTAATTCTTGCCTTCATATAAAAGTCACTGTGCCCTTCTTCTTCAGAGCAGAGATTATGAAATCGGTCACGTGTGTGTGTGTGTGTGTCACAAGGCTCATCTCACAAATTACAGGGCCAATTTGGGTGAAACGTCACACATAGGCTGACAGCAGCCAAGGGTCTGAAGTCTCTAATTGTTTTTCAAATCAGGCAACAACAAGTATTTTGTTTGAATATATTTTCATTGTTGTCCGTTCTGAAACAGAAAATGTACCTGTGTACTCAGAACATTCCCCTGGGTGCTCTCAGTGTCATCTATACCATCTTTCCCAATGCAGTGTCTATGGAGTAGCTTCAGACTTTATACTTGATTATACTTTATACTTGATTTTAGCACTCTAGTTTTTGGATTTGGGAGAGAGTTGTTCGTGTTCACTAATATTTTTGGACCGTCTTAGACCATAGGAATAACATGTATGAATTCTGAAATTGGGCGTAATTCCCCTTTAAGGGTTCCCCCAGTTTTCTTTTTTTTGTTTATATTTTTTGCCCCTGCACCTGGATAAGTCTGTGCATGCTATTGATCACCAACATATCCCAAGGACATGTCATCTGAAGAGAAATATCATTGGCACATGTCATGACACAGATTTACTGAATAATGTGTCCTTTTGCATGTAAACTATTGAGCTATACTGTATGTACCCTGCATTCTGTGTTTGCCAAAACAAAAGTTATAACAAATGATCTAGGCCTGGCAATGTAAACCCATCTCCATCAAGACCTCACTGAAGCAGTCCTCAAACTGTCTTTTCACAGCTGTAGCTGTCTAACACAACCACTTAGCAGTCAAGTCTATCTACAATACACAAACCGTGAAAGAGTAGCAGAGGATTTCAAGGAACTTATGTACATGGGTGGCCGTTGCATGCTTGCATTCTGTCAGGGTTCCAGTCATTCACTCACTGTTTTCTTTGGACTGAATTAACATGCATCTGTGTTCTACCTCTTCAAGAAGTCGACAAAAGATTTAAGGAGAATGCTAATTGTTTTTATTTGGTATTTGTTTAAAGTGTAAGTCCCTCCAGGTGACAGATGGACTGTTTATGCTGATTTGCCAAGTCCCACACAAACCAATAAATATTTCCTCTGAATGGCAGGTGGTTCTGCCCACGGTACATTTCAACGAGGAATGCGTTGGTGGTGTTAGTTTTTCTGGTGAGACCCTGAGAACACCATTTGAAAGGCCAAAAGAAGCTGATTGGTTGTTTCGATTCAGGCCTGAATGTTAACAACCAATCCGATTTTTTTGGCCTGCCAAGTGGTGTTCCCGGGGTTGCATTGGAAAGTGAACACCACCATCGTGCTCCTCGTCAAAAAGTATACCATCTGTCAATCAGTGACTGGGACTTTTTGTTTTTGTAATCCAGCTTTAAGCTGCTGGTGCCTCTGGGAGTCTATGGAAAATCTTTTTTGAGCTTGCCGTGTATAGCACATAGCGCCAGGCTTGAAAATTGATGCAGAGCTTCCTCTATTTCTGCTGGACATGTAAGCTCACTCTTGTTCATTTCTCTGAAATTGCCTACCCCACCTTTAAGAAAAGACAGGCAGAAAAGAGAGATGGACATCTAGAGCAGAACTGATTGTAAAAAAATAAAAAATAAATAAATAAAAAGGGTGTGAGGAGAGATACAGTAACCCCAAATATTCTATGTATGTGGCATGGCAAGTTTTATCACTGATGGGTGTGTGTGTGGAACGTATGGTATTTTGATGATGGAGAAGATTAATGACTTGTTTACCGTACTTCGGTATTAAACCACTCAAAAACATGGTGCCACTCCCCGGCACCATGGAAGAAAGGTGATGGGGTAACGTTAAAGGTGGAGTAGCCAATTTAGGAGAAATGAGTAAGAGTGTGCTTACAGTACAGGTCCAGGTTTTCAAGCCAGGCACAGTTGGCTGTGAGCATGCAACAAAGGCTTTCTACAGACTCCCAGAGGCACAGGCAGCGTCAAGTAATAATTAAAAAAATCTTTCCTGGTGTCTGAAGGGCAGGCAGTTTTACATATGCTGTGTACTTTGCGATGAGGAACACGGTGGTAGTGTCAGTTTTCCAATGTGACCCCAGAAACACCACTTGGCAGGCCAAAAAAATCTGATTGGGCTAATGCTTGGTAGAAATAAGTCTTTACCTAGCATTAGCAATAACATAAAGTACGCCTCCTTGCCCACCTTTTAATGAAACAAAAAGTTGACAAACTTCTTTGTATTCACTGAGGCACCAGAGAATGAACAGAAGTTCATTTACAATAACATATTGAGCTGGTATGCACAAATTGAATAGATAAACAAAATGACCAATAAGCTAGTGAACTCAGGAAAGTTCAAAATTTGTATGTGTTATTATGTTTCTGGCCCACAAGATCATCTGTATTTTTAATTTTGGTCCCCTTGGTAATCAAGTTTGACACCACTGCCCGAGAGGAATAAACGTACTGATTTTGGCCACGATAACCTTTCCCCTAGTGCCACCATCAAGCCAAACTGAGAAAAGATATCTCAAAAAGTACAATTTGCTGTGCACATTCATGATCCCAAGAGGACAAATTCTCCTCTAGCACCACCATCAGGCCAAACCATCCATTTTCACATCAGTTTACCTTCCATTTTCAAATGAGTAGATCTGCAAAACCACTTTTTCAATGACCAACAACACAAACATTCAACTGATTCAATACAAAGTAATTCCTAGAGCACACATTACCAAACACAAGATGTATAAAATGGAGTATTAAACTCATGTTACATTAGGACATATTCTCAATGCACCCTTAACACCTCAGACAACTATTTCCATACCTCATGGCACTGTCCACCCACACAACATTTCTGGATGGAAATAACCCATAGGATATCCATCATTTTGGGTTGCAGTATTCCACCATCACCATCTGTTTGTCTTCTCGGAGACCTCTCACCACTCAGCATAGCGAAGTATTACACCAAAACCATACTCATCGCCCTAACTATCGCCAAGAAAACAATCCTTCTCAACTGGAAATCCAGAAACACCTTAAACACTACTCAGTGGCCAAACCTTCTCTCAGAACACATATCAATGGAGAAAATAACCAACTCCCAAAACGATAATCGGAACCCTGTAAATTAATGATCTGATTTTTGCCTGTCAACCATTGCCACACACACACACCAAGACACACACACACACACACACATGCACACCTCATTCAGCCTTGAACATACTAACACCTATTATTATTTTAGCTGTAATGATTGGTTGGCTGTGGTGGTGAGGGGGCAGTGCCCCGATCCTGACTCGAATAATACACCTATGAGTGTGGATTGTGTATCTATCCTTGTATGTGTGAATGTGGTGTTGATGGTGGGTGTGTGTGTGTGTGTGTGGGGGGGGGGGTCATTGAAGTGGTCCTTGAGCCACTGTAGTGGTGAGCAGCACTTTGGATGGGCACAAGTGACCGTCCAAAATAAATAAATAACATCAATAACAAATACTAGGCTTAATATGGGATGGCAGGATGCACTAGAGGTAGAAAGGTCATCAGTAACCGAAAGGTCACTGGTCAGATCCTCAACACTAACAAGAAGGTGTATTCCACTTTAGAGCTGGCAACTGAAGGGTTGCTGGTAATACATCTATTGTTCCAACCATCCCTGCCAGTGCTCATGTATAAAAACATTGAACCCCAAACTGCTCCAGGGGCACTATGTGGACAACCCTGTATTCTAAAAAACAAACAAAAAAACAAAACTCTTCTAACTAGATACAATTACATTTCTGGAGACAGGTGGGACTGAATATCCAAGCCTTCCCACCTCAACAGTTCAGCTACGTTTTCCCCCTGTATATGCCTGGTACACCTGTGCACCTTTGGTCCACTTCACACACTTGCCAGGACCTCACTACCACACCGGACCTCCTAGAACACCCCACCTGTAGAACCTCACTACCACAGCAGACCTCCTAGAACACCCCACCTGTAGAACCTCACTACCACACCTGACCTCCTAGAACACCCCACCTATAGAACCTCACTACCACACCTGACCTCCTAGAACACCCCACCTATAGAACTTCACTACCACATCTGACCTCCTAGAACACCCCACCTATAGAAACTCACTACCACACCTAACCTCCTAGAACACCCCACACCTCACTACCAAACCTGACCTTATTTTGATTATATTTTCCCTCTCCCACACACTTCCCTTTATCCCTTATTATTTGACACACACACACACACACACACACACACACACACACACACACACACAGACACACACACACACACACACACACACACACACTGTGGCAACCCAGGGGATGCAGGGGCAAGATTCACAACAAAACAGAGACTCTGAGCCAAGTGACATCAAACATAAAGGGTTTTTAATTAAGCGTTTAGGGGAAAAGGGAGGGGGTCAAACTCAAACTCAAAATTCTTCCCGTCCGGGGTGTTTGGCCTCAAGCCTTCTTTCAATCCAGTGCTGTTACACTGT
>OMKL01122914.1:0-19797 GCA_900302295.1 Parasudis fraserbrunneri
ATGGCAGTGATGTGATCATATTTGCGCACCCTCATCAGGATCCTAGCAGCGCTATTTTGGATGTATTGTAATTTCTGGAGGCTGTTACCAGGGATCCCGATGAGGAGTGCATTGCAGTAGTCCAGCCTGGAGGACACAAAGGCGTGGACGAGCTTCTCTGCATCTGCCAGGTTGAGTGTGGGACGGAGTTTGGCGATGCTCCTGAGGTGGTAGAAAGACGTCTTACACAGGTGTTTGATGTGGGTCTCGAAGGTGAGGCGAGGGTCCATTCTAACACCCAAGTTGGTGACTGATGTGGAGAGGGGGATGTTCTGGCCAGAAAAGGTGATGCTGGTGACGGTGGATGACCGGACCGAGTGTGGTGTGCCGACAAGGATGGCTTCAGTCTTGGAGCTGTTCAGCTGTAGAAAGTTGAGCTTCATCCACGCCTCGATCTCCTCCAGGCAGATGGTCAGTGTGGATAGTGGCAGGAGCGCAGATGAAGTGGGGTCTGTTCTGAGGTAGAGCTGTGTCATCAGCATAACAATGGAATGATATTTCATGTCTGCTGATGATACGGCCAAGGGGGAGCATGTAAAGTGTGAACAGAGTGAGGCCCAGCACCGAACCTTGGGGGACACCGCAGGTGATGTTGTGGGTGTGGGATTTTGCCTTTCCCAGGGTGAAGTGCTCAGTTCTGCCAGTGAGGTATGAGGTGAACCAGTTGTGGACAGTATCAGAGGCCAATGGTGGAGTGCAGACTGTGAAGGAGGATGTTGTGATCCACGGTGTCGAATGCTGCTGTTAGATCCAAGAGGATGAGGAGGGATGGGGAGCCAGTCCAGTCCAGTCAGTCAGTCAGTCACTCACTCAGTCACTCACTCAGTTTTTCACTCACAGCTAGCCACTCTGCCCCTAGTGGCGGCTCACAGGTAATGCACTTTGTGCAAGACCAGCTAGCTTCGCATCCATGACACCGTGTCCTTGTTAGAAATTGAGCAGTTATGTGTAAAAGATGATGGGAGAATAATGTCATACTGTGTGTGTGTGTGTGTGTGCGCGTGCGTGCGTGCGTGCGTGCGTGCGTGCGTGTGTATGCTTGCATCTATTGTATTTGAAATTACATTTAGGAGAATGTATACGTTTGAGACACACAAGTACTTCACATAAACTTCAACAGAGTTGTACAAACAGGCTCTCATGCATGATACTACATCTGCCATGATGTTGGAGATTTACTTTCCTTTTTAATACGCTGTATGCATTTATTTATTTGTCTATGAATGATGGTGAAACAGAAGGCTATGTGAAACTGGTACTGGAAGAGATCAAAGTGCTGTCTTGCTGTTAAAATATTACTCTGTCTTTCTCCCTCTTCATCTGAGGTATTATTGTATTGGCAGTGGTATTGTCCTTTCTCCCACGTCATCTGATGTGTTATTTTATTGGCAGTGGTATTGTCCTTTCTCCCTCTTCATCTGAGGTATTATTGTATTGGCAGTGGTATTGTCCTTTCTCCCTCTTCATCTGAGGTATTATTGTATTGGCAGTGGTATTGTCCTTTCTCCCTGTTCATCTGAGGTGTTATTGTATTGCCAGTGGTATTGTCCTTTCTCCCTCTTCATCTGAAGTATTATTGTATTGGCAGTGGTATTGGCCTTTGTTTAGTCTCGCTAGCCACCCCTCTTGCTCTCACCAAGAGGTCTGGTAACCATCGGCAGCAATTTGATTGGCCCCAATTTCAAATACCCCAACATGCCCCCTGAAGAGGCATTTCCAGTTTGTTTTTCTGTTCTGCTCCGCCCAAGCTAAAATTTATTGGTTTGACTTATGACAAAGTGTTACCCCCCCTTTTTAATTGACCTTTTGACAAGGATTTCTCCAGACCTCTTGGCGAGAGCCAGAGAATTGGCTATGTAAGATTAGTCTTTGCTGGATGATTTTAGTCAGTTGTGCTTAGGTCACACACAGTGTTTCCTCTACTCTCCCAGATTTTCAACCTGTGGACAAACTTAAGTCAAGCTTTCATGTTAACATTTCTTAAACAAACAAAAAAATGTTTATGTCCCTTATGATCCCTTTGTATCTCAAACCTATTTCATTTTCTTTGTGCATGAAAGCCTTTCCAGTAAACACAGACTACATTGAGAACACTTTCTATGCCAGTGATGAGCCTGCTCTCTATAAGCAATGAGACAAACTTGGAACATTGAACTCTGCATCACTTGGTATTAAAGAATATGTCGAATGTATGGTTACAAACTGTTTTGTTTTTTACCGTAGTGTAAGTTAGCCAACTGCCAAATCAGAAAATATCAACTACTGTCACATTTGTATAGGGATAGGAAAGATCCAAATCACCATTTCATTAGTATCAATACTTTTCCACAAAGCACATGGCAACATCTAAGCTGCCATTTTGTGAAGTCGTTAGCATGGTGTAAGTATGCATGGTGTTGGCTTGTTTTGTGTCAGGCATCTTTTTGTAAAGTGAATGTTATTAGGGCACATAATTCACAGAGCATTTTAATAGAATGTAATTCTTTAAGTCCATCCTTTATTTTGTTTGCGCCACCTCATGTTTAAACTAATTCCTGTACCATTTTTGTTGTGTTAAAATTAAATGCAATACGTGATGTTGGTATTGTTGTTGATTTTATGAGCATATCTCTTAGCAACTTTTTTGTAAGCAATCAATCAAGGCGATGATACATGGGCAAATATTTTGGCCAAATTTGGTGCAACTTTTTCCGGCAACGGGTGAGTGTGAGTGACCTGGGCAATGGTAGCAACAGACAAAGAGGACATATACTGTACGTTCAGGGCTAACTCATAAGCTTTTACTCAGGTATGTTTATTTCTTCATTCCTGTCGATGCTTCCAAAATTATTATCGTAAAGTGTCGCCGGTGTTTTGTTGGCAGTGGTTGTGTGAGTGAGCGCATTTGTAGCTTCGGACCAAGCAGGTTTGGACAGTCGGAACATTGGGACAACTAGAGAAGTGAGTAGAGCTCGCTGTAATTACTACAGTTTTTCCATTTTTTCACTCGTTCCGAGGTGTCCAAACTGATTTTCCTGTATGAGGACCTTCCTTGCTAATATCTCCTCCGCACAAGAGTAATAATGTTTTCACACATCAAGGTAAATACGGAAATGAGCGTCCCGGGGCATGCGGGTCGATCACAGTACTTGCGGTACCGCATCTCCCTACGGGTGGTAACATCTTTGGAGAGGTGCACGCAGGCTCCTTGGCCGACACCTCCAACAGAGCTCCGACGGAATTTTGACATTGAAGTCTGCATTCCCTTTTACATTAGTACCTTAGTTGCTAATATTAAACAAGGTAGCAGTGTCCAGTCTGATTATCACATTTTCATTAGTCGATCAAAATAAATGTGTTATCAATTGTTAGCGGTTACCAGATACTTAAAGGACCATACCTGTGTTACTACATGTCATTGTCTATTGTCAACATCGGCCACATAGTTTACATAAGCCTCGCCCACTTTCCCCCAAATTGCTGTCTCCAAATTAGACGGGTATGGTCCTTTAAAGGACTGAAGTCAACTTGCCTGGCAAATTGTTAGTTGATCTTCACTCACATCACACCACATCACAATGTCCACCATTGTTGTAAAATGTTTGGAAGAGAGTGGAAGACATTTAAGTCTTCATTGTTTTCAATGAAGAAATATTGCCAGCAAAATGACATCAAATTTGCCACAGACGTTCCCATTTATCATCACTTTTAGAACAAAATATTTGAATATAGTTGTGTATTTTTAGATAGAAATGTATACATTTGAGGTTAAACCAAGATCTGTAAGTTTGTAGGACAAATGGTGCTGTGTGGAGCTCCATGGTGTTTCTGAGTTCTTGTGCCCCCTGCTGTGTTCTGTGTGCAGGCACTAACTCTTCACGGCCCGGAGGCTTCCCTGGTGCCAACAGTCCAGGGCCAGTGGGTGACCTGTATGGCCCTAGCAGCCAGGACTCAACTGTAAGCAACTACATCAATGCTGCCAGCCCACAGCCTGCCTCTGGCTTTGGCCACAGCATCGCGGTGAGTACTTTGTTCTTAACTACAACAATTGTTAATTGGGGTATTATGCAGTAGTTTGTGGCTTTTGTAGTATTACATGGTTAATAGTAGGACTTTGTGTAGTTATATAGTAGTTATTTGTGATAAACAGTATTATGGCACAGTATTTTACATAATCACATTCCAGGTTTTATTTTCTTTGTAGAATATTACAGTTGTGACATGAACTGTAAAATATGTGGACACAACACAGTCATTTTCAGCACAAAAAAAATAGTATACACTTTACCTGATCTCTGATCTCACATTGGCTTCAATATAACAAGTGCAGAGGTGAAATGTGGCAACATAAGATAGCGCATCTAGCGGCTGTATGTGCGCTGTGTTCACGAATCAAATGAACATTGATTATTGTACTTTATAAATATTGAATTAATATGTTTTTTATCTTATAAGATAAAAGTGATGTTGGTCTCTGATCAGACATCTGCACGAAGTGCATCCAGTGGCAGCCGCCTCTCTCGCGGTCTCCTGGCTAGACAAATGTGTAGGGGCAAATGACAAGCATCAGAGGACACAAGGAAATGTCCTCTCTATAAACAGTCCAGTAGATGGCAGCCAAAAAAATCTGCTGATAACCAGCCAGTTAGTGGTAATAATGGCTCTGGGTATAAATATATATAGCTGCGCTGTGGGACTTAACGGTTTCATGCTTGTTTCATCTCAGTAGATTACAGCGGATGGTCAATATTGAGTTTGAGTTTAGGATTAAATAAATATCAAATAAATAGGCCCATCAAGAAGTATCTCTGACATCTTCAATCCATCATATTCATACACTGGGTTGTAAGCCTATTCAAGATAGCCAAGTAGCTTGATGGTTTGCGCATTTGATCATCTTCACATTCCTGTGGTCTGTTTCATTTGGAAAGCCTTTGGACATTATCAATTGTATCACGGTAGTCATAGAAACTGCCTAAATGTGTTTTGTTTACATGAATACTAGGTTTGACAGAGACTCATACGGATGACATTTTGCCCGGTCAATACTGTATTGTCAGATCGTTAGATGATATCCAAAACCTGAAGCATAGCTTTGCAGAAAAATATATTTAATTGGCTTTTTGCTGGATGAGCACAGCTTCTCTGTTATATTCTCTGTTAGAAACAAGAACATGACTGTTCTACCCAGTGAGTGACCTATCTGTGCTGCGTTGTACATGGCCAAAATGTCTGCTCTCACAAATGCTCACAAATCCCTATGAGGTAACGGCATCTGCAGTCATCCTGTGGTTATATTTACATGTAGCACGTGCAGAAGTGTCGCGGAACAGTCGACAGCGACTCTTTTACTTGAGTAGAGTGTTCCGCGACTGTTCAGTGCAGTGTGATGCGTCATTTGAGAGAGGGGTCGGCAAGGTTCAAGAAATAAGCATTCAGTGATAGATACGTTGCAAGTTAGAAGGGTTTTTCCCTGTTTCCTCGAACCCAGGGTTGTTTCCCGAGTTTGCAAAATTGTTATGTCATCGGCGTCATTCATTTAAAAGCGACTGGTCGTCATAGTAAAAATCCATTGAACAGCCCCTCTGATCGCAATAGACGTGTAAGAGGTTTTCTGAACCAACTGCTGAGACAGGTTTTTGCCACCTGCTGGCTATTTTGATTCAAACTGTTTTGAAAACTTTTATATGATCTCAAAACAGATAATACAGAAGTAAGATGGCAAGATGTCACCTTTAATAATTAAAGGGTAAGTCCCAAATTTTGGACTCCTAGCCCTATTTCCTACTTACTAATGATGTTGTCGATTGGTAGAGTCCTTTCTCAGCACAAACCACGCTGTGCTTTATACTGGATTCCCAGCTCCTCCTCCATTAGTCGCTAAACTAATGCGAAGTAATGGGGCCACTGTTCAAAGCACTGCAACATACTCAAAGGTACACCCAAAGCAAACTGCTTGGTTTTGGGTGCTCTGTGGAGTAGGTTTCAGGGCTTTTTGTACAGACTTAAGAGTGGCCCTCTTACTTTGCATTCGTTTTGTGGCAAACTAGCCGGAGCTGCGATTATCCAGGATGAAGTACAACATGAATTCTACTGAGAAAGGACTCTACCGATCGACAACATCATTAGCAAGTAGGAAATAGTCTAGGGGGTCCAACATTTCCCAAAAACTAACCCTTACCCTTTAATGAATAGTATCTTAATTCATACATTGTATCTTTCCATCATAGGACTTGGGTCTTTTAAACAGCAGTATCACAGTGTTGTAAGAGAGTTGGAAGAAAGTGAAACCACTGGAATCTGTGATTTGCGACAGAGCAAATGTCCATCTTTGTCTGTGACATGTTCTACTATTCTGTACTGAATGTGATAGAAAGTGATCATCTGAAAATACCCATTCATGCCAACAGAACCAGGATGATATAATATACTGTACTCACTTTTCTCCTTGAAATGTATACTGACAAAAGTACTACTTGCACACGTTTAGGGCCCGTTGATCGCTACAGCTTTTACAAATGGATACCATTGAGCAGGTGGCTGGTTGCTATCTCATCTGAGGTATTACATTCTATTTACTGTCTATTTCTACCAATCTCTCAATACACTGATCTCATTATTCAGTGTTACATAAATTCCTGAAAAATGAGTGAGCCGTTGGAGTGAGCATGATGGAAGGTTAACCTCTTCAGAACTCAGGCAGTCTGAACACTTTAGTCAGTTATTAGCCAAGCATTTGGTATAGGCAACCTTCATCAGTGCATATAAAAACAAAATGCAATTGGGCAAGGTTGCACAAGAGCTGCATCAATGCAATTAACAGCATGCACAACTCTACCAGAGCAGACACCCTTCCATGTCACTATCGGTGGGTGATGGTGGTGGTTGGGGTGGCGGGGGTCAGCCAAAACACAATAATGTCTATTAATTGGTGTTGTTATTATTATTATTATTATAATAATAATAATAACAAGAATGATGATGATGATAATATTAATAATAATAAAAAATACTATTTTTTATTTTGTTTATGTATTCCTTTACTTATGTACCTTTGGCAATGAATATCTAGATACATCCCACATCTGCGACAAAGAGTGCTTTTACCTCCGAAAAGATTAGCTTCAGCCTTCTATCGTACTCACACCTGCTCACTTTGAACTTTTTCTAAGTTGACGTGTGGAGTTGTGCTACCTCATTAAAAGAGGAATGCCACCCATTGTAAGAATTCACATATGTTCTTCCTGTGTTTGTGAACATGCACCACTCTCTCCTAAAGCTAGAAATCAGAGAGAGAACTCTCTGCACCCTCGAAAATGGGATGTAAAATCTGGAGCTGCTCCATAGGCAATGAATGGGGCTCTATATTCTAGCAATGCTAGAATATCAACCTAATTTGGGTGTAAGAGCTCACATAAACATTCCATGGCCTCATAAAGTTAGAGCCCCATTCACTGTCTATGGAGCAGCCCCAGATTTTACATACCAGTGACATCACCAATTGGAGGGTTCTCTCTCTGATTTCTAGCTTCAGGAGAGGAGTGGTGCCTGTTCACAAATACTGACTGAACAGTAAGAGCTTTAAAGAGCACCCGTGTTTTGCATGGAGTATTGTGCTAAATGGAAAACATCTACAGGGAACTCTTCCCTCCTGATTCAAAGCCTATTGCATGGCACATCCTGCTCTTTGAATGTTTTCTGTGTGATTTAAACAAATGGATTATGATTCTGTCATGCTTCTGTTTTCTTTTTCACCCAGCAGAGTCTACCTGGTGGGCCAGGGGAAGATAGGCCCAAGTTTCTAATTGGCTTTGTGTGCAGGCCATCCAACCTCAAGCATCACCAGGCAAAACGAATGGAGGTGGAACTGTAAATGTTAAAGTCATCTTAGAAAAGATGAATACATAAATAATGAATGAAATAAGGAAATAAATAATGAAATAACTGCTGTACTATAGTCCAAACCTGTAACTTCACAACTTGGTTTGGTATGAAGTTTTACATTGATTTCAGTCACCTTTGTCCTTATTTTTTCGTTGTTGTTTTAATTCATTTTAGGAAGTCATTTTAGCTTTTTCATAATGTTGTGTCATTTTATTTTACCTTGTAGTGTGGTTATGTAAATGGATTTATTGGCCTTTGGGACCATAGCCAAGGTTGTTTGAGAGTCTTGTTTCCAACTTTGGTATTAATTACAGGAAAGGGATGATAAAATATTGGAAATTTAGTCTTAGCACACAAAAGAAATTGAAAGTGGGAAGAGCTGCAGAAACGCTATGCCATTTTAAATGGTAATATGGAAGGGTATGTAATAACTTTTAGTAGCCGTTTCAATTCTTGTGATGTCTCATTGTTTACTATAATTACCTATTTTTGGGCAATACAAAGAGGACACAAATATTTTTATGGTCCTTTTTAATGTGTTGTTTTTTGTTGTAAAAAAAAAAAAAAAATGAACAACATATATTACATGAATTTTCATATAATTACATTGTGAGTTCAAGAAAAATACATGTTCTGTACATAATCCAGTCACTGCATATAACAATGCGTATAAGAGAATAGCATATTTTTGTGAGGTGTGTCAACAACAAACATTTTTTTTATTGCTACTGAATAGAAAAACAGCTCCTATTATTATTATTATTATTATTATTATTATTATTATTATTATTATACTTAACTGCTTGAAGATACTGACTACCCCAGTAACAGAAGAACATACAGTATTTGATACTATTCAATACTCAATCTCAGCAACTTTACAAGTGTCATACCAGCATATTTACAAATGTTGAGTACAGTGCTGTTTTAAGAAATAAAATATCCTGATTGGTATCTTTTGTCTAATTGTTAATTAATATAATTAAATGATAATTATATTCCAGTCTACATATTAAAAAAATATATAATTTAATCTAACAGAATACATTTTTCTATTCAACAAATAGTGATGATTTAATCCAAAGCACACTGTACTTTGCAGTGAAGAATAGAGATAGGCATTTTTTAAGTACTGTGAGCATCCTGACACTTTTATACTTAAACTGTTTATTGTTTTTATTTATCTTTTTTGTTTGTTTGTTTGTTTGTTTCCTCCACTTATTATATTTTCAGCTCAGAACACTGGGCTCTGTTCGAGCATCTACTGTACGTAATGCTTGTTCTCTCAATCAGTTCTTTTTGAATCAAAGTAAATATTGAAACTATACCTCAGTCCTGTGAGTTCTGCTGTGGAAAAACAGATTACAACATTTAAAGGTATTAATCATTGCACTGTGAGCAGTACAGTACAGACTGATTTCTATTTGCACACGTAGGCCTATACTTTGGCTATTAAGACATTTTTATTTTTTGAACATTTTCTCAGAACATGATTTTGCTTTCACTTTCACTTCACACCATTTTATGTCTCCAGTGCCACGAGCAAATGGCTTCCGAATAAAGGGTGCATAGGGACATTGTGACATCATATGAAAGCAAAGGATAGGTTGGAATTCTAGAACTCTATTGCTTTCAGTGACCAACCGTCATTGTTATGTCATTAGAATATCCAGGTATCAAAGTTCCCCTCACCAATCACACTGATTTGATTCTACACCTTAAATGGTTAAATTGTCCTGTGGTTTGGGCATTGCATGAAAGATTTCTGGGTGATGCAGTCTAGACAAGACATTCATTAATCTAGCCAAGTTTAGGGCTGAGTAAACAGCATGGCAATAGCAATTGATGCACAGCACATGTATTGAGACAATGTCTTTGGATGTCATTAGACCCATACTTGCAAGATATTTACATCACAATAATGAAGAAAGAAAACAAAATAAGTTGTTCTTTTTGGTTTTCTCAGCTGCTGCACAGACTGATTCCCTGTCATCAATATATGACAGTTAATCATGGGGAGACTGGTTGTTATTTAACATTAAGAAATATTTAATAATGTGCTCTTAAGTGCAGTAATATTTTTAAGGATGATGATGTGTGAGTTGTATGCATTCTGAAATATAGCCTAACTTTTTTTTGCTACAAAGTTTTTGTCTTATATTATGTTTGTCTATTTTGTTCCAAACCATGCTGGATGCTTTTACAGCAAATTATATTGAGGTGTGATTAAGTAATAATTAAAAGAATGAAGATAAGAACTATTGGAATGCTCAAATGTATAAGTGGAAAAGAAATACAAAACTAATAAAAAAAAAAAAGAGAAAGTTACCGTATGCTTCTTCACGGATTTCAATTTTGAATCAGATAGTGATATTTTGTGGTTAATATTGATAATTGTACTATGCTATTAAAATGTACTGTGCATCCTTTGATTTTTCTCTATCCAACCCATCATCAAACACAAACTTGCTGATCCATGTATTTCCGTAGTGTGTATTATCTTGTAACAGAGTGCTGTCTTTAATACTAGTAGTGGTCAATGCTCTTCCTTGTTCTTCTCCTCCCTTGTTCTTCTCCTCCCTTGTTCTTCTCCTCCCTTGTTCTACCTCTCCTATCTGTCACATTTCTACCCTCTCTTTTGCTATACTCTATCTCCTGTAATTGTAGATGTTATGTAGGAGTAATTGATAAAATACTTGTACTGTAGTAATTAGTGGATTTAGGACCAGTAAGGTTATAACTTTCTCTAGATGTTATATTCTGATATTTGCAAACATTTATTTTGATAGCAGTTCCTTGTAAATTTATTTTTTGTGTTTTCATTATGTCTGGTTTTGTTTCACCAATCTCACATGGTTTCACCAAACCAAAGGTCTCATGGAAGAACTAGAGAACTTTGTTGTAAGATGGCATTTTACACCAGGCATTATTTGGATCCCCACCATTGAATGTTGTCAAAGTGGTGTGCCATACTACCTTAAATGCTAATGCTAGATATGCAACATTTATATTTTTGATTATTTTTTAAGGATACAAAGTATGATTAAGAAAATTATTTATGTAAAATAATTTTCTTTAAGAAGTTCTATTATAAATGATGATCACAATAACAACAATATCAAACTATTAATAATAATATTGTTAAAATAGCCTGTAATATCTTTACATTTTTGTACATTTCGGAAATATCCCAGATGCCTCTAGTACAATTAATCTGGGATTTTACTTATATATATATATATATACTATGAATGTGTGTAAGCAACATAAACTATAACACTACAGGTTTAATAACATACTAAGAGCACCCTGGGAGTTATAGTATTTTATTAAAGCTAAAGCATTATAGCCTACAGTATGTTGCTTACACACATTCATAGTGGAAGACAGGCATCTATTGGATTTAAAGACCCCATGAAACAGAAAAAGTAGTTATGATTAAAAGAAAAATATGGGCATGAGTTTTGCCAGTTATGGTTGGGGGGACACACAAAAAAGATGGTTCTTACATGGTTCTTTGGCTGAAATCATAAGGTAGTATTTTCTGGTGCCGTAAGGATCTTTCTTTGTATTATTCTGATGCTTTATAGATCATTTAAAACAAAACAAACAGGTTTCTATATTGCACCAAAAAGCACTGAAATATAGTGAAATGTTTCTCCCAATCACTAAAAAAGGGTTCCTTAAGATTACAGCCTAACAACCACTATTTGGTGTATGCTATAGCATCTTTGTTTTTTTAAGTTACCACAGGTAGAATTTTTAACATCAAGATGTTTTCAAATTAATTTCTATAGCTTAGTATACAGTAATAAACCATTAAAAAGGGGGGGGGAAAGGAAGAAAGAAATAGCCTCCATGCTATGTTTGCAAAACTGTTAAAGGACAAGTGTGCATTATTTAGGGGGATCTATTGGCAGAAATGGAATATAATATTCATAATTATGGTTTCATTAGTGTATAATCACCTGAAACTAAGAATTGTTGTGTTTTCGTTAGCTTAGAATGAGCCCTTCATATCTACATATGAGCGGGTCCTCTTCCACAAAGCATGCCATGTTGCTCTAGTAGCTGAGCAACTAGAAACAGCAATTTTATGATGATTACCTGACTCAGATTGTTTTTCAACGCCATAGTATTCCTGTTTTGGGTGTTTGTCCGTTTTTTTCATGCTTCAATGAAAACAGATGGTGGTGAATGCTGCAATAACCAACAAGAATGAGAGCAGTTGGTTGCAATCTGCAACCTCACCACTAGATGCCACTAATTAATACACACTGGTCCTTTAAGTGGCAATGTTTCTCAAAATGAACGACATTTCCCATGAACATGTTGCTTTGTTATTTTACAGTGATAACATATTGATGTTAAAATATATAAAGTTACGATAAGAAAGACATGCACATCCCAAAACCCAATAGGAGGGGTGCTAGATCAAAATATACCTTGCAAAGTTCAACAGAGAGATCTGCACACAAAATAGCTCCCGTTTAAAGGACTGTTATTCTTTGCTGAACTACTACACTACTAAATCCACCCATTTACCCCTTCCTCTTGGGGTTAATTGCTTTAATCTACCCCATAGCTGTCATTTACCTGCCACATTGAAACTTTGTGCACTGGAAGAATTAAGCTTTTGATTATTCGCTGATAATTATCACTACTGAAGCTTCAAAGCCCAGAAATGGTATTTGGGACAGCCCTACTACTCAGAATGACTAGCGCCATAGCCTTGAGCAATGTGTGTTCTCATACAGTGGTGAGGATGAGGGACTCGACTGGTTGAAAAGTTTGAGTGAGAGGAGCGCGTAACTCTACCCTACCCCTTGTGACCTTTCAAACTTGAAGTTACGAACGGCATGATTTTCGTTAACAGATAGAGTTGAGAAAAACGATTCAGGGCTGTTTTGAATTCCACTATATTTCAATGAACAAATTTTTAGAAAGCATAATTTTGTCTTCTTTTTTACCTGTATCATCTCCGTGGAGTACCTTGTGGCTGTTACATTACTTATGAAATCAAACAAGTCATTTTCATTTCATGGGGTCTCCAACACTGTTGAAAAATAAAATCCATATAAATCTTTCACATCCAGTGTGGAAAATCTAAATATAGGTAGCTTTGTTTAATAATCATTGCTGTGTATGGTATTTATCAAGAGAGGTCTAGAGGCCATTATAGGCCTACAGAACACATATGTTCTTTCTTGATCCTGTAGTATGGACTTTAAGGTAGCATGGCTCCATTTCTGTATTTTTGTTTTCTGACAGCAGTTTACCGCTGATGAATGTCACACCTCTTACGAGACTAACTTATCCATTTGGGGGAAGGGGGGTTGTTGGTTTAAGAAGAAAAAAAACAGTAACAGTATATATATATTGGTGTGTATATATATATATACAAATAATACAACCTGGAAGGTGTTGAAATTTAGGTGTAATACAGTATCCATTTAAACTTGAATCTTCAGGCAAGTGCTAGGCAATGGCCAAACAATTCATTCCCATTTTAAAGTAAACCATCCGCCTAAATCAAAATGAAATGATTATTTCTTATTTGTTACTGTATGTAGCCATATGTAAAGTTGGACATCATTATCTATGAATATGAACAACCAAAGTTAGAAGCTAGAGAAAATCTTTGTGGAACTGCTTAATTTGCAATAACTTAGAGATTAACTTTATGGGTTCAAAGATATTTTTTTTTTCCTGAACCTTTATACCCACATAAGGTTATGTTATAATGGTGCAAACCAGAGGTGGAGCGAGGGGCTGGCTACTTGGGCTCCAGCCCAGAATGTTTTTGCAAAAGCTTTGAATCTTTTAGGTTTTTAAAATAACTCCGACTGGACCGACAAATCAACGGAGCAAAAGTTCTATTACTGGGGAGATAGTAACCATCTAGAGAGCCTCTGTGTTGAGGAAGAAAAATCTGTCATCCAAAAATGAAAAGAAAGACAGGAGAGAAAAGAATGTGCAACAGTACAGTATGTCACCCACAGAATGGTGGGTGTAGTCTGTGAGTGGGGGAAAGCTAAATCCATAGTGAAATAGGCTACTCTTGCTCACCTAACATTAGTTACTTAATGTCTTCATTTAGAAAATTCTGTGTGTTTACATTTCGCTCTTTTAGCTGACATTTAACCAGTGCAGGCGAACTTTTAGTAGGGTGTTAGGGTCCATATTTAAAATCTTATTTCTAAATTGCATATGATGTGTCATGTGATAGAGCAACTTCTCAGAAACTCAGAACAATTTGTTTCATGAGCAGGGGTGGGATAAGGGATGAATGAGTGGAGCTGAGAGAGTGAGAGAAGTTAAGAAGAAAAGAGGAGGAAAGGTGAGCAGAGGTAAGACCCTACCCTAGATTATATAAGACCCTACCCTAGATTATAGAAACAAGTGCTTGAGGTTTGTTGCAGACTTCATATGCTGTAATAAACAAAAACAAAAAATATATATATATAGTTATTTAGGGTATTTCTTAATACATTAAAACACACCCCAAGGTGGGCTGTGTGCGCACCCTGACCATATTCCAAGATGTTCTGGGCTTAACCCCGGACCTTGTCAAGTCCTAGCTCCGCCTCTGGTGCAAACATTTCTGAAACCAGACAATGCACCCTGATTCCAGAAGCATCCACCTGCACTGTGTTAGCCTCTGGACTTGATATCACAGATATTGTAGCTTCCTCTAGGCTCTAGCTTTGGGAAAGACGTCATGTTCACAAACTGAACTGTGCAAACTCCTAGGCCTGACATGAATTATGCTTTAGGGTATATTCTACCTTTTAATCCAACCATTGCCATCTCACCCATATTCATTACTCTTGTATATATACTTTCCATTCTATACTATATACGTTCCAGTCATTTGAATTTGGTTGACATAGAACAGTGATCTGGCAATTGTTGTCACATCTCAACTTATTCACAAGACCATAGAACTTAGTACTGTTTCCATTCTTTGCTGCCAAAGCATCTCATTCTCATTACACTGCCCTGAGAGTGAGGATCTCAGTCCGAATGGCATTTATCCCGTATCTGCAAGGAAATTATGCTGGAAGCTACATTGATTGTGTGGCATAATGACACTCTGCTATGCTTCCATGTCACTTCAGGTATTATCCTGAGAGGAGGTGTAATCCTGCACAGAGGCCACTCAATGCTGTCTGCTGCTGGCTTGCCTTGCTCATTCCTAACACTTGCCTTTTTTTTTTTTTTTTATTATTATTATTTTTATGTTAACTGTCTTTTTACAGTGAGAGACAGACAGAACTGACATCTGAAAGCATCTTTCAGATCTTCTTGTATGGCTTGCTAAAGCCCTGTTGTAAAATAACAAAAAGCAAATGGATGGGGGTCTCTCACATCCACAATAGATGTGGAAAGTCTAATTTTATATTTGTAATTTGTATTTTCAATTATTAATAATGATAACAATAATAATAATAACAATAATAATTATGAAACAAAACTGTGGTCCAGAAATCAATGTGTCTGACTGGAAAATAAAATAAAAGGAACTTATAATCCTTGTTTTCATTGTTGCTTTTATTGACTTGATTTCCAGATGGATGCACAGTTGTGAATAATCCCACCTTTGCACTTTGTTGCAGAATTTCTATTGGTGTTCCTCTGCAGTACGGCATGGCCCCCAAACGGATGATGTGGAATTCAAATTATTTTCTCTACTCTGCCACAGGAGGCACAGTGATGCACAGTATAAGACTGCTTTTCACTGGATCCACACATTTTTATTAAACGAATTGCAGCTTGTCACTGACATTTAATTCAAAGTTAAAAAGAGAATGAGATAGTAATAATGAAATAATGATGTGCAATATTTGTTTGGCACTTTTTGAATGATCAATGGTCAGACCAACAACAAAGTGTACAACAAAAAACAATAAATAAAAAAATCATTAGCCAATAAAGCCACATCACAGTGACATGAATTCAAATTAATTCCTACTCCAATTTTCCCACAGTTTTTCCCACAGGCAGTGTTGCATCATAAAATGCTATTGCCTTGACCAGGAAAATATTTCACTTGCAAAACATCTGTTTTCACTTAACTCGCTCATTCATACATTTACAGTTAATGACTCTGTCTCTAGTGGCAGTTCACAGGCATGGCACTGCGTTAGACCAGTTCAATGCATCAACCAGTCATCCGATGGGGGATGGGGGTACGACACACACTGAAATTGCAGTGGATAAAATTTATTTGTAAATTTTCCGTACCAAATTGAATGGTAATGCTGACCAATCTTAACTGTGAACCCCAAATTCTCACAGGATATGACAGGGTTGTCTCTTCCATTTAGCCTCCTTGTTACTAGCCAATGACCATTTGTGTACGCAAAACTGGGCACTTTTGCAGCTGACAGTGAAGCCCCACCAAAGACTACAGTATTACATTTTAAAATATTTGAGCCCCCCTGACCATTAGTGTTGGGCAATAATATTACTCTTCCCACTAAGGAGTAGTGTAACAAATTACTACCTCAATTTCAGCAATAATAGTACAGTTACCCCATCAAAAAATAACCCGTTACTCCATGAACTCTGATTCTGTAAAGACCAAAGATGACAAGAACATCATTGTCGATCTGTAATCTATCCAAACTGCGCTCAAGACTTTGGTGCGCATTGTAAGAAAATCCAATGTCCAAAGTGAAGAGTCTCACTCTGCATGCATCTTCTTGACTTAGGCTACCGTATGCATTTCATGTTTCATCATTTTGGAGTGCGAGAGGAGCCCCAACTTCTCCTACTTTCCAGTTCGAAATATACAACCTCACATCTCTTCAAACACCTGCTATCCTACAACAGCACAACAACGAGTTGTTTAAAAAGAGTGTCCTTCACCAATTTGAGCCCGCTGTGCTTTTGATCAAGCCAGTAGTAGCCTTGCTACGAAACTGCTGCAGGAAAAAAAAGCTGCTGCATTGTGCTGTAACCTTGCTAGATTTCAAGGCGGTGCGCACCACTTGAGTAACAAGCCCAACTCTGCTGACTGCAATAGGCCTCTCGAGTGTGTCATCATTTCTCTGCCACAAATAAGGGAATCTGGCTCCACCAACCCCCCAGGGGCCATGTTCTTGTGTAGAAGTTGAGGTTACTGATTTTTAGCTGTGCGCTCAAGAGTAGCAGAGCTAGCACTTGCTCGACAGCGCAGCACTATGACCCGGGTTGTTTGTCACTCACTCGCTCACTCCCGAACACATGTGTTGAAACACGCATGCACAAAAGCCTGTGAAAAGCCAAGCTTCTTAGTTGTGACTTGAGAGCTTTGTCTTATAAGTGAATCAAGTTATGTCAAGCAGTCGCTTTCCAACACTGGGAGTCGGCAACAAGGTCTTCATTAGACTTTGGCCAGAGCACACCATTGCAATACTGGAATAAAGCTAAGGGGGAATCAAAGACAACACACATATGCTTTGTGTGTGACAAGGAAACTAGCAAAGACTACAAAAGCTACAACAAAGGTAGACTTGGGTGGTGATCAGAGGATAATGCCTTCTGTAAAATAAAAAGGCAAATGGAAATGTCATTAAAGGATGAGTAAATCAAGTACCATGCAGCAGCAAAGGGTCTATATATTTTAATCAGTGTTGCACATGATGTATTTGCCCTTGACCTTTATAATCACAAAGTGTGCTATAATAATTTCATATACATTCAAAACCACAAAGACTTCACCACAGAACCAGAGAGGCACCAGAGAGGATGATAAATGGTCAGATGTATTTAACACTTTCCTCAGGTTATTTGAGTGTAAAGTTGTGCTATTTGCTATTTGCTCTCAAGAGTTGTTAAGGACAAATGAACTATGACAATAACACACATGAACCGCCGATTACAAGCATGTGCATCTTAAAACAATGGCTCATAAAATTTTTGGTTTTAGTGAATCCACTGGCTTCCATGTTGTCTGAAGTGGTCTGTTGTCCATCCTAATGGCGTACTGTAAGTCCCTTAAAAGTATACTGACTCACTCAACACTGAAAGGTTGCAGACTCTAAGAAGATGATCTGACAAGAGCATTTACTAGACTCATCCATTGAACACTTTCTCAAAAGGAAGTTATGAAGTGGCCTGTTGAAGCAGGAGTTGATTGAACAGCTTGAAATTAAACTCTGCAATGCATCTATTATGTCATCACTTGGTCAATTGATCAAAAATGGTCAAAACATGCACATGGATATGTCCACGTTCCAAGTAAGTCCCAAGCAGAGAAAACATAAACCTAAAGCCAAAACTGAGAGAAGTTAATAACAGGTGAACGATTACCTCTAGGGAGTGCCATGAGAGTCCTACCACAAATTGTGTGACAGGAAGCAAAGATGCAACTCACTGAGCAGTACCATATTGGGGTAGGGATCTCCTACATAGATGTACACCATCTAACAAACAGCTGAGCATCATCTGTTACAACAGACCACAACAATATGCTTCCTCCTGGTTTCATCAAAAGGCGCAGTGTTCCTGTAGCATTTGATAACTCGGATGGAAGGCAACAATCACTGACAGGAGCCCACACAACTCATACCACTGGAATAATATTTCAGTATAGACATCCAGGAGATATTGGAGTTCAAACTATGCCTCCACCAGACCAGCTGGGTGTCATACGTGACAATGAGAACAACTATACCACCACCAGACCAGCTAGGTATCATACGTGACAATGAGAATGACTATACCACCACCAGACCAGCTGGGTATCATACGTGACAATGAGAACAACTATACCTCCACCAGACCAGCTGGGTATCATACGTGACAATGAGAACAACTATACCTCCACCAGACCAGCTGGGTATCATACGTGACAATGAGAACAACTATACCTCCACCAGACCAGCTGGGTATCATACGTGACAATGAGAACAACTATACCTCCACCAGACCAGCTGGGTGTCATACATGACAATGAGAGTGACCAGACCTCCACCAGACCAGCTGGGTATCATACGTGGCTGTCAAGTTATCAGTTTGTTTTTCGTGAAACTCAGCTTTAGCCCAAACTTGAAAAAGGCTTCGAACACTGGAAGGACTTGGGACAACTCAAAACGTATCTTTCTCCTTTTATTTTTCAACTTTGTTTTCAGGTTGTTGTAAGGTGATCTTTTGTTTAGTCTTTTGTTTAGGTTATAAACCTAAAGACAGAGAAAGGTGGTATCATTATTCATGAAAAATGAAACATCATGACATCAATATGATACAACTGAAATTATAATTATTCCAAATTATTACATTTCAAATATCAGAATTAGAATGATCAAATGATAACACCACAATTGTCATTAGCCACATATCCAAACTCACAGTAAACAAAAATAAACATCACAATCACAATATTAAGGAAAGGTTTTACCAGCAGTGTCTCCAGTGAACTCTTGAGTTGAGTGTTTGTTCTGTCTGTGCACTGGTGCCAGGTGCCTTTAATGAAGGTGACTGTTGAGCTGTGATTGGTGTGGTGACTGTCAGATGACAGTGAGTGAAGGGGTGACTTGTGACTGGTGTGATGCCATGTGCTCCAAACAAACCCTCTTCCTCTATATGGGGAGGCTGCAGACCTGGAGCTTGGGCGGGGCTATAAGACCTGGAGCTAGCCAGCGTAGTACCGGAAGCCAGCCAGTGTGATGCCGGAAGATAGATAAATAGGTTAGTGACGTTTCTGGCGAACATAAATCCACTGTCTTTTCAATCGCGAATTATTTAGATAAATAGGTTAATGACGTTTCTGGCGAACATAAATCCACTGTCTTTTCAATCGCGATTTATTCATTTTTCTTTCACAAGACAATCAGCACACCTCTACACTGGGGATTATAATCTTAAACTGCTGTTTTCATAACAGCGCAAATCACAGCCTCCTTTTCA